>JAEIFR010000136.1:0-57464 GCA_018904105.1 Zaprionus tsacasi
TAATCTGTAATCGATATCCTGGGAATCATCGCTAGTTCTTTCTTCCCATGGCCTACTGTCATCCACTTTCTTCTGCCCTTTCCATCGCCTACTGTCAGCCACATTGGACGAGCAGCTCCGGAAATCACAACCGTAATCCAAATAAATCTCTAATCTGGTTAACCATCAATTGTTAAAATTAATTAGAAAGTCAACGCAAACTGTTCTTTAACACAACCTTTGACTTCATTTGGGGAACCTATCCACAGAACAAGTCGACGACACAAAAGAACACTTGGAATGCTCCATGTGCTTACTAGGTGAGGTATGCGGCTACAGGAGCCGTAGCAACACAAGCAAGAAATAGTCTTGCTTAACTGGCGCCCGAGCAGTCAGAGTTCTGACTACCGGCAATGGTTACCAACTTAACACAATAAAAATTATAAAAATGGAGAAAAATAAAAAAAACAAAAAAAAAAAGGAAAAAGTGAACCACGAAATGTGGTGAAACAAGATAACGACAAGCGACAAATGGCAGTGATGTGATAGTGGAACTATGAAAGTAAGAAAACGACCACCCGCCGCGGTGAGAATGCCGCTACAACCTGTAGCGGGAGAAACATTCTGCACGGGCGCAAAAACTCGTATATAACAAAACAAAAGACCACCCGCCGCGGTGAGAATGCCGTTACTGTCTGTAGCGGGGACATCATTCTTCACAAGCGCAAAAAAGTCGTACATAACAAAATATAAAGACTACCCGCCGCAGCGTTAATACCGTCTCCGTTCAGGAGCCGGGCACATTATACGTGGGCGCAAAAATGTCTTCATGAAAAATTAAATAAAAAAGGCTTATGTAACGACCCACTGCGGCGATTTGTCTACACTCGCTGTAGCCTATTTGCGAGTGCAATGTGCATAGTGTCAAACCAATAAAATGGCATATAATGTCCGAAGTAAAGGAAAAAGAAGAATAAATGAGATAATAACCGAATAAATTCTGATTAAAGTGTGTGGCAATTGGCTGGATAGGCTGAGTGGTGTGGAGGCCCCCGAGAAAGCTGCCCAGTAGATTATGTGGCAACCGTACCATTAGTAGGCCAAGGCCAAAAAGGATAAATACGGACCATCGTGCCCGGTGCTAAGTTCAACTCAACACAAAACTCGTCCGTCACTGTCACCATATATTGAATTAATTAAAATCGAAAAAATAACAAGCGAAAAAGCTAAAAAACCATTGCCCGCAATTAAACTAAAATAAATTCTTTTTCTTCCTTCAGATATTAAGAAAGAAACAACACACGTTTAACACCTCAACACACTCACACAAGGACCAACACAAATTATCAAGGGTGAGTGAAGCAGCATTGACTATCTGTGCCTTTCAGTAGAACAATTGAAAATCCGTGAATACGTAAAGTAACATTATCAAAGAACTAAATCTTGGTTGCCTGTCCATATTCTTGCCCGATTCGATTTAATTCCGTTGCTTTTCGTTTGTACGTTGCACTTGTACTAAAAAATGTAGGAAATTAAGGAAACACTTAATGCGCTCCTTGCCCAAATGACCGGGCTTAAGGATGATATGAAAAAAATGAATAACAGAATTAACACTTTAGAATCCGAAAATGTAGCTCGTAACCCGGTGATTACCCCTCCGGCGCCCTTTCGCGCGTGTACGCAACGAACTTGAGCTAAGGGAAGTTTTCTCGTTTCCCGATTGCGTTAAAGAACTTCAAACATTCGAGGGTCAGCCGGAGAGATATGTCTCTTGGGTTAATCGTGCGCAAGCAATCTTGAACGACTACGAGGTCATTAAAGGGAGACCTTTGTTCCGTGCTATAGTCTGCCACATTAGGCAAAAGATAAGAGGCGAAGCCGAAGAAGCTCTCGACTCTTATGAAGTTTTGGATGACGACTGGACAGAAATTAGAAGAGTTCTAGCGTTGCACTACGCGGACAAACGAGATGTGCGAACGCTAGAGTATTAGCTTAGCCAGTTGAGCCAGGGGAACAAAACCATGAAGGAATATTATTTGGAGGTGAATAAACACCTCTCTCTTATCCTCAATGGATTAAAAGCCATGGGACACCCAATGGAAGTATTTAGAGTCCTGTCCCAGCATTCTAGGGACAAGGCCCTTGACGTCTTCGTTCGAGGAGTCGGTAACGACGCCTCTAGACTGTTGGGCATGCGTAGACCAAATGACTTGCAGGAAGCCTACTTCTTCTGTAAGGAGTTAGAGGCGGTTGCTCCGAGAGGAGGCTCGTTCGCCCAGACTCCCCCACCGGCGAATTTTGCACCGAATACCCGGTTTTATCGGCCGGCGAGCGGCCCTCGCTCTACTTCTTCCTATCAGGGAAATGGTAGACCTTCATTAGGTTCGGGAAATGGAGGCTCGCAAAACAATAATCGCTTCCAGGGCCCAAGACCGGCCATTAAAATGGAGTCGAACCGGTCGGGCCAGTCCCACCGTTCGGATAACAGGGCCCCCTCAGAGCGAGGGCTCTGGCATGAAAAGAACATCGTCTGAGTATCAGAATCCGTTCAAAAGGGCAACGAAGCTTTATCACATGGAGCAAATACCAGAGAGGTACGGTCCTGAAATAGGAGCTGAGGGCCCAATTTTTATGACCGAGGCCTCTCAAGCATCCCATACCTAGAATACGAGGGGAAAGATGGGGCTAAATAACAATTCTTGATCGATACCGGCGCAAACAAAAATTTCATCAGCCCCAGAATTGCCGCCGGATCGACTGTCCTCCCTATTCCCTTTTTCGTTCAATCAACTACCAGGGTCTAACCAACTTCAGAACTAAGGTTCTCGAGGACGTTAGAGGTCTAACAGAATATCGACAAGAGCTCGCAAACACGGCTCATAATAAAACAGGGTCTGAGCCTATCTCATATAACGAGGGCGACAAAATATTCGTTGCCAATAAACAAATAAAAACAAGGAGAAGCAACGTTTCAAAGCTGAGGAGATTGCGGAGGATAGAAATGTGACAGTAAAGACCAAGACAGGCAAGATCTTCCATAAGTCAGACCTACGGAAATGAAATGGCACTAGATCATTTGTGCGCGTTTCACACGCTTTCCTTACACGACCTTGTTATACACTTTAAAAACACTTTTTACCATAATTTACACACACCAATAATTCACGCACACTTACAAAACGAAACACAAACATTTCTTAACATTCACGCACTTAATTAATCCCTTACCTCTAAGCTAATTCTAAAACCATAAAAAAGAATATTACTCATAAGACCACTCTCTAACCAGTATTGCAACTATCATCGCCCATATGGTGGGAGCCGTGGACATTTTTAAATATGAGGCTACGCTCGTCCCTCTGCAAATGGGCAACGTCCCTTACCACTAAGCTAATTCTAACACCATAAAAAAGAATATTACTCATAAGACCACTCTCTAACTAATATTGCAACTATCATCGCCCATATGGTGGGAGCCGCGGACATTTTTAAATATGAGGCTACGCTCGTCCCTCTGCAAATGGGCAACGTCTGGCGTGTCAACGGCTTGGGAAGGCTCGAGTCGCTGATCCAGGAGGCTCGACGCGAGGCGGTGCAGCTAACGGATCCCAGGATTGCAGCGCTGGTGGCGCACTACTTGGAGGAGTCACAAGAGGGCCTGTCAAGACTGACGGGTACACAGCGTGGACGTCGATCTCTGGACTGGGTTGGGTCCACCTGGAAGTGGATTGCGGGCTCACCGGATGTGTCGGACTGGGATGCATTCTTCATGCTCAGGAAAATGTCGTAAAATCGGCCGACCAATAAGTGCGGATAAACGCTGGACTATTTGATGGCTCACACGAGTCCCTGGAGCAACTGAACGAGGCCACTGCGATGGACGATTGTACGATTGCCATCGACGGATATGTGCACACGGCTACGACCCAATTGCACAAGGCCTTGATCATCGATAGTCAGGTCGGCGAGCTGACTCAAGCATGCCAGTGGGCTAAGTCAGGGATCGTCACCTCCCGCTTACTGGACCACGAGGAGGTACAGGCAATTTTGACTGAAGTCAGGAACTTGCCGTACCTGAATGCAGTCGAAGCACTGGAGTTTTGCCGCCTGTCTGTGGTTACTAATGGAATGGCGCTTCTGTACATTCTGGCCGTGCCTAAGGTCGCCGCCAAGTACTACCGTTTGCTTCTTCTCCTATCTGCAACCGTTGAGGGAAAACAAGTCATAGGATGATTGCCTCTCCATGGGCAACACAACTGTTTGTCCGGAAAAAAGTCTCCTGAAGATGGAAGAAAACGGATGCAACTCCAGGCTATTGAAGAGTGCTCAGGCTAGATGTGAATTCCTCAAGAATAACGAGGCTCGGATAGAACTGGTCGAGGACGGTAGAATGTTCTTGTCCAACTTCAACGGGACATTGGAAGCTGGACCCAGCACCCACAACTTGGCTGGAACCTACGTAGTCCAGTTCGCTAATGTGACAATTAGTGTGGCTGGAAGAACCTATACGAGCTACTCATCGAGCCACTTCAGGTATGTGAATTTGCTAATCACATTTACTTAAATCATAATTTGCTAGATATTAATCTGTAATCGATATCCTGGAAATCATCGCTAGTTCTTTCTTCCCATCGCCTACTGTCATCTTTCTTCTGCCCTTTCCATCGCCTACTGTCAGCCACATTGGACGTGCAGCTCCGAAAATCACAACCGTAATCCGAATAAATCTCTAATTTGGTTAACCATCAATTGTTAAAATTAATAAGAAAGCCAACGAAAACGGTTCTTTCTCACAACCTTGGACTTCATTTAGGGAACCTGTCCACAGAACAAGTCGACGACACAAAAGAACACTTGGAATCCTCCATGTGCTTACTAGGTGAGGTATGCGGTATGAGGTATAGCATATTGTTTGGACCCGAAAAGTTGCAGCTTGTCGTACAGGATAAAAACTAATATACCAACTCACTTCCCAAACAATATTTTTAATCAAATGCATTAATACTAAACATAAAATAATTAAGTACTTGAAAAAAAAGTAAATTTCAGAAAACACACTATGATCGGACCGAATAGGATTCGAAGCCGTACCCTTTCGCTTCACAGTCAACAACCATATCCACTCAGCCACTGCACCTTTTTTACATGTACTATAAAATTGCAATAATGATCAGTGCAAATAACTTTAGTACCTATAATTGGAAAAAAGTGCTTGCCGCCGGAGTTGAACAGACAAAACACGTGCTTACATGGCACTACTATTTATTAATATGTTCCATATTTATTGTCCAATGTAACTTAAATTTTCACGAAACGTCCGCAAGATGGTAGTTATAACGTATATAAAACAGTTGCTGTAGAGCTAATATTGCAGCTGTAGTCAATTTTTTCAATTTATAGGGACGGGTGGAGGCGCGACAAAAATCCAAAATAAACTTGATCAGCCTGCAGTAATAAGTCACCAAATTTGGAAGTTCTAGCTTTTATAATAGCTGAGATCCAAAGACTCACACGGTTGGACGGAGAGACAGACGGACAGACTGATAGACGGATAGACGGACATGGCTATATCGACACGGCTGTTGATACTGATCAAGAATATATATACTTTATGGGGTCTGCCACGCCTCCTTATGCCTGTTATATACATTGCACACAGTTAGTATACCCTTTTTTGATCAATCAGGCTCAGGATCACTAGCCGAGTCGATTAAGCCATGTCCGTCAGTCTGTCCGTCTGTTTGTTTAAGACAGCAGATCTCAGCTATTAAAAGAGTTAGAGACACCAAATTTGGCATGAAGGATCCTATGTTTCCCAAGCAGATGAATTTAATTTCAAATGTTTGATGCCACGCATACAGCCCCCGCAAATCGGTAATTTACGATTATTAAGCAATGTATTAAACTAATAAAGTTGTGCTTTGGGATGTATAATGCCTAATGCCATATTAACGTATTCTTGAAATTACAATCCGGTCGGACCAATAACACAGGAGTTATTCAAGTCAACATTTTCAATACAAATGTACGAGCAGCAGACGAAGCTGTGCTTGGAGTTGACGTCGACGTCGACGTTACGTCTCGCCGCTTTACGCTTTACGCGCTGTGTGAGTGCGAGCGAGAAAATTAAATGTAAAATGTAAATGTATTTGTGCAGAATTTCTGTTTGAAATTATCAGTGTAATTACACGTTTGTAACAGATATAGAAAATTGGGAGAAGGTATCCTACTGTCGGGCGTTCGACTGTAGCCCTATCCACTTGTTTTTGTTTAATATATTAAATGAATTTTGACTTTAGTGAATTGGAATTTTTTTAAGAGAAAGACACACGCAAGTATAATAACTTAATGGTTTTGTAATTAAATTACTGTAGTTTTGCTTTTCCAGTTCTTATTTCTTTATTTTTGCTATTATGCAAAATTTTATTAAATCAAAGTTTGTGAAGCATATTCATAAGTCGTAGCTTATCTCCCAATCAAAATTTATTTAATACACCAATGAAGTGTAATTTTACTTGCGAGCTTGCTCAAATTAAAGACAACAAATTATTCAATGTGAGAGACTTAGTCGGTACCACCAAAAGTGCTACATTCATGTTTCGGTATTTAAGTACGTTCGAATTTAGATTAAAACTTCGCGTCCCAGTTATGCAATGTACCTCTGAATTCTCCTCAGTGAAACTTATTTGTTACAGGAGAGCGTCTAATTTTTATTTTCATATGCACCACGACAAGATGCGAAAATTCCAGAAGGGCACATACAATTCTTATATATAATATACGCTTTTGAATATTTTTAGGTTTTAAAAACTTTTTCATATTTTTTTACCTTTGTTGTCATCGAAAATATGACGTGTCTTGCACGCATTGTTTGGTTGTGTTCGCTTTAAAACGTTTCTTTTTGTTCATGACTTATAATCTAGTTCTTGGTTAAACAGGTTCAGACGAATAAATTTATCGATAAAACGTTGATTATCATTTTACATTTACAACACTAAACATTAAAATATTTCTATCACCTTTGCCTTGAAAATATAATATTTTAAAGGTTTTAAGCATTTGATTTTGAGTTCATTATTGATAAGTAAATATTTTGAAAAATGTTTAAAAAATCTGGGGATAAAGAAAACAAGAAACCGAAAGCTCTGAAAAAAACAAAGAAAGAAATTCACTCTTTTAAAAAAGATGTACAAACTGATAATCACAAAATATCTATAGAGGAGCTTCTAGATCGTCTGGGTACAGACCAGAACTTAGTAAGTTGTCTTTCAATTATATATGTTACCATATAAATAATATTGAACATCTCACTTTATCTTCTAGGGATTAACCCATACTGAAGCAGCTTTACGACTTGAGACTAATGGTCCAAATATGCTAACACCAACACCACCGACACCGTCGTGGGTAGTTTTAGTTAAAAATTTGTTTGGAGGTTTTGCTATGCTACTTTGGGCAGGCGCTGTTTTATGTTTTGTAGCACATATTATACAATTATGTACTTTATACGAGCCAACTGACGATAATTTATGGCTTGGACTTGCATTACTGGGTGTAGTTATTATTACAGGAATATTTTCTTATATGCAGGTACGTTATTTTAAAGCCACTTAAATAAATAATTTATTAAATAACTTTGCTTAGAACAGGAGCATAAGTCTTCATCGATTATGGATTCTTTTAAAAATCTGGTTCCACAATTTGCAATAGTTATCCGGGAAGGTGAGATTAATACCATCTCATCCGAAACCCTAGTTGTTGGTGATATTGTGGAGGTGAAATTCGGGGATCGTGTACCGGCAGATATTCGTATATTGGAGGCTCATAGTTTAAAAGTTGATAATTCCTCCCTAACTGGTGAATCAGAGCCGCAAATAAGGTCTACCGAGTTTACCCACGACAATCCACTTGAGACAAAAAATCTTGCTTTTTTCTCAACTAATGTCGTTGAAGGTATCTGTCGTGGTGTTGTTATTGCTACTGGTGACAATACAGTGATGGGGAGAATTGCAAATCTAACTGCAGGCCTAGATGAGATACAATCTCCTATTTCAAAGGAAATTCAACACTTTATACGTATTATTACAGTTTTTGCAGTAGCTTTGGGAGTTGTGTTTTTTATTATAGCACTTATGCTGGACTACGCTTTTTTAGATGCTGCAATTTTTCTCATTGGAATTATAGTGGCTAATGTTCCGGAAGGTCTTTTGGCAACAGTTACCGTTTGCTTAACTCTTACAGCGAAAAGAATGGCAAACAGGAATTGTCTTGTAAAAAATTTAGAAGCTGTGGAAACTCTAGGGTCTACATCTACAATTTGCTCAGATAAAACTGGAACATTAACTCAAAATCGAATGACAGTTGCACACTTATGGTACGATACCAAAATTGTTGAATCAAATACTAGTGATACTTTTCAGGGATCTGAATTCAGAGAAAGAGAGGATAAATCGTTCAGTGCCCTATTATTATGTGCTGCTTTGTGTAACTCAGCTGAATTTAAAGGTGGTCAGGAAGAAGTTACCACATTAAAAAAAGAAATCAATGGCAATGCTTCTGAAGCTGCACTTCTGAAATTCGCTGAAATAGTTTACGGTAGTATAGGTCCAGTACGTCGAACGCATTTTAAAATTACTGAAATACCATTTAATTCAACGGAAAAGTACCAAGTTTCAGTACATGCATTTAGTTCTGACGCAGCATTTTTTATAGTAGAAATGAAAGGAGCACCAGAAAGAATTTTAGATCGATGCAATATGGTTATTATTAACGGTGAAACGTTGCCCATAACGGAGAGTATAAAGCAATTATTTGAAGAGGCGTATATGAATATGGGTGGAATGGGCGAAAGAGTATTAGGATTTGCGGATCTGATTTTACCAAAGGAACAATATCCTCTCACTTATGAATTTAACACAGATCCTCCAAATTTCCCCTTAACAAATCTTCGTTTCCTAGGATTGATATCAATGATTGATCCCCCACGTGCTGCTGTTCCTGACGCGGTTGCTAAGTGTCGAACAGCCGGAATACGAGTTATAATGGTCACTGGAGATCACCCGATCACTGCAAAAGCAATCGCTCAAAGTGTAGGTATTATAACCAGTCCCACAAAGGAGGATATTGCCTTGCAAACCGGAGTTTCTCCAAATGAGATAAACCCTCGACAGGCTACTTCTATTGTAATACATGGCGGCGAATTGCGAGAAATGAAAGATGAAGATTTAAATGACGTTATTTACTACCATAATGAGATAGTATTTGCAAGAACTTCACCTCAACAAAAATTAATTATTGTTGAAGCTTGCCAAAGACGTGGCGAAATTGTCGCTGTAACCGGGGATGGTGTTAATGATTCACCTGCCCTCAAACGTGCTGATATTGGAATTGCAATGGGTATATCGGGATCAGACGTGTCTAAGCAAGCGGCAGACATGATTCTACTTGATGATAATTTTGCTTCCATTATAATTGGAATTGAAGAAGGACGTCTGATATTTGATAATTTAAAAAAATCAATAGCTTATACTCTCACCTCAAATCTACCGGAAATTACACCGTTTATATGCTTTATGACATTTGACATCCCATTGGCTCTGGGAACAATTGCAATATTGTGTATAGATATTGGAACTGATATGGTTCCAGCAATATCCCTTGCTTATGAAAAGGCTGAGTCTGATATTATGTTAAGAATGCCTAGAGATCCATTTGATCACTTGGTGAATAAAAAGTATGTTTTTTTTGTAAATTTTTAACATAGCCTCTTAAACGATTATTTAATGCAGATTAATTTTGATGGCTTATTTACAAATTGGTGTTATTCAAACCATTGCCTGTTTTTTTACATTTTTTGCAATAATGAACGAGCATGGGTTTGCGGTCACAAGGCTGCTTGGCATTAGACATGACTGGGATTCAAAAGACGTCGAAGACCTAATAGACGGATACGGGCAAGAGTGGGTATGTTATTGTGTTTAATTGATTTTGTTTTATAACAATTATATTTTCACAAAAAACAAGTGGGAAAGGATACAGTCGAGCGCTCGACATTAAAATACCCTTCTTTTTTTGAATCTGTTACAAAGGTGTAACCACACTACATATAGCTTACTCGCTTGCACTCACACAGCGACGCGCGTAAAGAGAAAAGCGACACGACGCAACGTCGACGTGAACTGCTAATAGCATCTCTCACGCTGCTGCTCGTTTGTATTGAAAACGTTGACTTGAATACCTACTGTGTTATTGATCCGATCATATATATACCACATATAGCTTTACATATACCAAGCAGCTTTATAAGTTTAATACTTTGCTTAATAATCACAAATTACCGATTTGAGGGGGAGGTGGGCGTGGCATCAAACATTTAAAATAAACTTTATCTGCCTATTATATATAGGAACCTCCATACCAAATTTGGTATCTCTACCTTTTCTTATAGCTGAGATCTGTTGTCTCATTCAGACAGACAGACGGACTTGGATCAATCAACTCGCTAGTGATCGTGAGCAAGAATATATATACTTTATGGGGTCTGCCACGCCTTTTTCATACATTTGCACAAAGTTAGTATACCCTTTTTTGACCATTTTCAATGGTCGAAGGGTATAAAAATCCACATTGATGATTCTGCAGTAAACAAGATGATAAAATCGTTTAATGGCAACTAAGAGTGCATATGAGTGAGCAATATTTCAAAGAGGCAAAGAATGAAAACAGCCAGATATCGACAAAGCTCATTACTGAATTATGTCATTGACTACAGCAGATATGTTATATCTAATTATCTATCAAAACCGGTTTACTTAGCTTATACAAAGTATATTTATTTTATATCAAGATAACACGCCCATTTTATTGAACCATGTCCATCTGTCCGTCTCTCCATTCGATATTTGCAATTATTGGGTGTATACAGTATGCTATTACCACACACTGATCACCATTTGTTTTCATTTAAGATAAGTTGAATGTTCTCTAAATGCAACTTTGACTGTCAAATTAAGTATGCGCTAATGGTTAAGCGGTTATTATTTCAGAGTGCCTTTCGGGTTTTTTGAAGAAATTTGGATCATAATAAATTTCTTGTTTGTTTTTCCTGTTTTTATCCGTAAATTTATACCCGCTTCTCATAGATAGAAGGGTATTATAGCTTTGTTCAAACGGAAAATGTATGTAACAGGCAGAAGGAGACATTTCCGACCCCGTAAAGTATATATATTCTTGATCAGTATCAAGAGCCGAGGCAATATAGCCATGTCCGTCTGTCATTCTGTCCGCCTGTCCGTTTTTCCGTCTGTCTGTCAGTCCGTCCATGTGAGTCACTGGATCTCAGCTATTATGTATACCTAGAACTTCCAAATTTGGTGACAATATGTGTTATTACTGCAGGCTGATCAAGTTTATTTTGGATTTTTGCCACGCCTCCACCCGCCCCTATAAATTGAAAAAAATTGACTACAGCCGTAATGTTAGCTCTACAGCAACTGTTTTATATACATTATAAATACCATTTTGCGGACGTTTCGTAAAAATTTCAGTAAGATTGGACAATAAATATGGAAAATATTAAAGAAATAGTAGTGACATGTGACCACGTGATTTTGTCCCCGGCGGCAACCACTTTTTTTTTTCAATTATATGTACTAAAGTTATTTGCACTGATTGGATATGGCGTTCACTGTGAAGCGAAAGGGTATGGCTTCGAATTCTACTCGGTCCGTTTCTAGTGGGTTTTCTGAAATTTACTTTTTTTTCAAGTACTTAAAATATTTTAGGTTAGGTATTAAATGCATTAGATTAAAAATAATTTTATGGGAAGTGAGTTGGTATATTAGTTTTTGTCCTGTCGGTCAAAACAATAATGTGCTAATGGCGGAATGGAGCACTTTTTTTTCTTAGCATTATGCTACATCTTCATTTAAAATCGATGATAACAATAAGGCGAGTTAGAAAAACAAATTTGTAGCGGGTATACCACAGTCGGGCGCTGTCGAATGTATCCTTTCCGACTTGTTTTTTTTATCATTGTGCCATGCAATTAAGTTTCTCAGGCTAGGGTAAAAATATCAGGATAGCCAGGGTCTTTACAGCGAAATTTATAAATAACGTTAAGAAAGAGAGAGGAGGGGTCAATGGCAAATTAGGAGAGGCTGAGACTATTGTCGGGCACAGTGAACATACCCTCTCCACGCGCACACGTGGTTCACGTCTTCCACGTGTGCTCGTGAATCGCGTATAAGGGTATTTTCCCCGTGCCTGTCACTTGACCACGCGCCTGGTTGGTTGCAGGCCGTGCGGAACGCTCGTGACCGCGGGTACTGTCGCCTGCACTGACACAAATCGCTCAGTGGTGTATTCCACCACGCCGCACTTGTGAGGGCACGCTCTTGTAACCCCGCGTCAACTAACGTTCACTCACGACACGACACGTGACTGGCCGTTCGCCATGTGAAACCCTCTTGACCGCAGGTACTCTCGCTTGTGCTCCCACAGGTCGCCCGGTGGTGTATTGCACCACGCCGCAACCCGTTAGATCACGCTCTTGTACCCACCTGTCACTTACGACCCCCGCGCATGACCAGCCGTTTTGCCGTTATGGAACACCCGTGGCCGCGAATACCCTTGCCCTACCTACCTCGCTTCTTTTATCTTTCACTTTCTTATTTAGCACCGCTTACCTCTACCTTTCTTGCATCGGGTCTGTATTGATTTGAATTGATAATTGAATTGATTCGGAGTAATATCATCTGTATTTTATAGCGTTATTATTAATTTTGCTTGATCCAGGTGCATAACCATGTGGCAGAGGTCGAGGCAATAAGTAAAAAAATAAATTGGGCTGCGGAGTAAGAATGAGTACTCAAGTGAGAGATACATTTCATACTAATTTAATTTTTCTCGTTCCTCATCTTCTATCCGATGTTTGGGATCCGATTCTTCTTCCGGAAATAGTGGGGCGATATTTTGGATGTCCCTTTTTAAGAGCCTCTTGCTGTTTTCAACTCCACAACTCGAACGAAGCCATCCATTACCAATCTAATATTCTCAATAATTTATTATATGAGTTTCCATGATTGATTGTGTATATCAATTTTTCTGATTTGGTTGTTGCTAATACGACTTCAGGGATGACCTTGGTTGATTCAGTCCCCTTTGCTACGGCGATGGCCATGTCGATGGAGGTCCATGCAGAAGGTGGACCATGGAACTACAAGCTGTGATCCTTGAATTTTGAAGCAGTTATTCCTCTTGATGCGACATCAGCAGCATTGTGTGTGCTTGGGGTTTGTCTGCATTCCTTTTGTTTGAATGGTTGTTATCCTGGTGGCAACAAATTTGTCTTTAATCGTTTTCTGATTGTTGATCCAGAATAGTACTATTTCTAAATCGGACCAATAATACGTAGGTATGATCTCCAAGGATCTACTCCTAGAACGGCAGCCTTTAATTCCAATCGAGGAAGTGTAATAGCGTTGAGCGGTGCTAGTCGGGATTTAGCGCATAACAGTTGAACGCTTAATCGTTTATCCTTGTAAATGAAGCGAATATATACTGCCTCCGCATATGCCTTTTTTGATGCGTCTACAAATGTTTGAATTTCCCTTTGGACAGGAACTTGCTTTTTAAAGACATGTCTGTCAATTTTAATTTCGTTAAGATCCTTGAGATCCTCTTGATATTGCTTCCACTCATTTTGCAATGGTTGTGGTAATTCTTCATCAAACTGATATCCTTGTCTAATCAGTTCCTGCATGAAGATTTTTGCTTTAATTACCATTGGCGTAAATAATCCTAGTGGGTCAAATATTTTAAAGGTTTCCGAGACAACATCTCGTCTTGTTATTATTTCCTTCTTGCTAGGTTGTGTTTTGCAGCATAATTTGTCCGAATTTGGGTTCCACGAAATTCCCAGTGTTTTGATGCTGTACTCCTTATATGCTGCATCTTCCAGATGAACGTTGGGAGTAATGTCTTCCTTAGACAAACCAAGTAATATTTGATTGTGGTTTGAACACCATTTTTGTAGCCTGATATGGAGCTGCCTTTGTTCCATATGTGACACTTTTTAGTCGGTAGTATTTTATTTCTTCCGATGGTTCAGTTCTCCATATAATCATCTGTTGATCTTCTGGGTTAATCCATATTTGACGATCAATTTTTTCGATATCCGCTGAGTCTTAACGGTATAGAAAATAGCGTGCTCTGTACTGTAGGTCGTTTATGTAGAATATCGTTTAATTATTTCCCAGATTATGTTACTGCTGATGCATTCTCCTTTTGTGGTAGGAGAACAATTAACCTTTTATTTTTGGCAATTTGTAGGTTCCGCAAAATTGCCGCTCACATTCCTTGTGCATCGGCGAAAGACAAGGGCCCTTTATCTGGAGATTGTCCAATTTCAAGAATTTGGCTAGTTGTTCGTTCACCTTCTCCTGTTCGGTAAGCATCGCACATATTGATGGCGATGATGATGCCTTATTGTGAATTTTTCCCGCGATGATCCATCTAAGTCTGGTATTTTGCAGCTTGGGTAATCCTCCTTTTAGAGACATTTGTCCTTTCTTAATGATTTCGAAGTAGTGCTTGGCCCCTAAAAGCACATCAATCTTTCCTGGTTTTCCAAAGTATGGATCAGTCAAGATAATATTCTGTGGTAACTTCCACTTTTCAGCGCAAAAGTTCTTTGTTGGTTGGTCATTGGCCCATATATTTTGATAGCTCGTTCTGAGATGGCATTTATTTGAGATCCTGAGTCGGGGAGTGCTCTAAATTCGGATTCTTGACTATTGTTCTCCTTAATAATATAATAATTCGGGCAGTGGCAAGCAGTATGTAATTTGAATGCTTTCCACTTGCGATTGCAGCACTTTACGCAGAAACACTTTACGCAGAGTTTCTGTTTCTGTATCCAATTTAAACGCTCTGATGCTGTTCTGTTTAAGAAATCATTGGATTTAAAAATTGTATGAATGGGCTTTTTACAGAAATAGCATACAAAGTTTGGCTCAGCTCCTGCTGACCAACATGTATTTTGCTTAATTTTTGATTTATCAGCGTTAATATCAGCTTCCAGTGTCAGGAACCGTTGCTCCATGAAAACTAAGAACTTACTGATTGACTGCGTTTGTTTTGTGTTTTGTATAGACTGTTCATACAACACGTGATTTTGGCGATCTATCTTCTTCGCCAAATACAAAGCAAAAGTGGTTCCCATTGGTTTGTCTCTACAAGGTGCAATTCAAAAGTTCCAGGACTTTTTAAACCACGCGGATTCTAGTGGCGTCATCTGTCTGAAATTGTTATCCCTCAGTGGTGTATTCTTCAGTGTTGACGTATAAAATTTATATAACAGCTGACTTGTATAACAGCTGAGATATCGCAATACATGTGACATTACATTTGCAGTGTCGGTCGGAAAATGAGCTTCGAACCAAGAGCCAACATTAAGTTCTGTTTTAAACTTGGTAAAACTTTTACCGAAACTCATCAAATGATGAAAAAAATTTATGGCGATGATTGTCTATCCCGTAGCCGTATTCACGAGTGGTTTAAACGGTTTCAAGAGGGACGGGAGGACTTGGAAGACGACGAACGTTCGGGCCGGCCAAAAAATGTTGTGAACAAAAAAAACACGGACATTGTGCGTGAATTCATTAAAAAAGAGCCGAAATCATCGCTTAAATATATGGAATCGGAATTATCAATATCCGCAACGTCGATTTATCGTACTTTGACAGAAAATTTGTGCCTCAGAAAGGTTTGTGCTCAATTTGTACCGCACACTTTGAAACAACACGAAAAAGACCTCAGAATTCAACATTCAAGAGACATTATTAAAAAGGCCACAAAAGACCCAAACTTTATGTATTCACCCTATTCGCCTGATATGGTACCCTGCGATTTTTATTTGTTCGGAAAACTACATTTGGCCATGAAAGGAAACCGCTATGCTGACGTTGATGCCATCCAAATGGCGACGACCGCCATCCTCAACGCTATATCGACAAATGACCTAAAAAAGTCATTCGATAACCTTCTTGATCGTGCAAAACGTTGTATTCAGGCGGAAGGAGACTACGAGGGTCGTTTGATAAGTCCGTGACTTTTTGAATAAAATATATTTTTTTCGTCAAAGAAGCGTTTTATTTCTCAACATAATCTCCTTTTAGCTCTATACATTTAGTCCAGCGTTTTTCCAATTTTTTTATTCCTTCCAAATAATAGGTTTTCTCAAGGCCCTCAAAATAGTCGTTTGTTTCTGTGATGACCTCTTCATTTGACCCGAATCTCTTACCGCCGAGCCATTTCTTCATGTTTGGAAACAAAAAATAGTCACAGGGGGCTAAATCTGGAGAATATGCTGGATGGGGTAGCAGTTCGTAGCCCAATTTATGAAATTTTGCCATGCTGACTACACACGTGTGCACCCGTGCATTGTCCTGATGGAACAGCACTTTTTTTTCGCCAAATGCGGTCGTTTCTGCTTCAAATCAATATCGAATCTGTCCAAAAGCTCTGAATAATATTCGCCGGTGATCGTTTTACCCTTTTCAAGGTAATCGATGTGAATGATATCTTGTGCATCCCAAAAAACTGTGGCCATGACCTTGTTGGCCGACAGACCCACCTTGGCCTTCTTTGGTGCACGTTCACCCGGAGAAACCCACTGTCTTGATTGTTCTTTGGTCTCTGGTGTGGTGTGGTGGATCCATGTTTCGTCTACGGTAACGAAACGGCGCAAAAATTCGTTTGGATTGCGGTTGAACATCGCCAAACACTGAAATGGTCACACGGTTGCGCTTATGGTCGTGTGTGAGCAATCGCGGCACCCATCGCGCGGAAAGCTTTTTCATGTCCAAATATTCATGTAAAATGAGATGTACCCGTTCAGTTGAGATGCCTACAGCCTCAGCTACCTCACGCACTTTCATTCTCCGATCATCCAATATCATTCCATGGATTTTGTCGACGATTTCTGGCATGACGACCTCTTTTGGGCGACCTGAACGTTCGGCATCACTTGTACTGGTACGACCACAACGGAACTCAGTAAACCATTTCTTAACCATTGAAATTGATGGTGCAGAGTCCCCATAATATTTATCAAGTCTTTCCTTGGTTTCGGTGATGGATTTTTTACGCAAAAAATAATGCTTAATTAGCACACGAAATTCACTTTTTTCCATTTTCGTTAAAATTCACGAGATCGTCTGCTTTCAATGCCTATAAAACGCAAACCAAAAAACGCAGCTTTCTCAAAATTTTACAGTCAGCTGTTAATCGATAACTGCTGACAGGAGCAGTGTTGTATTTAGAGCAGGTGCGCGGCAAATACAAAAAGTCACGGACTTATCAAACGACCAATAAATTTTTCAAAAAAAAACAAATAATATTCGTTTTTTAATAAAAGTACTGGAACTTTTGAATTGAACCTTGTATACCAATGTTATTGAGTGCTGATAATGTTCCCTTTATGTTATCATGCATTCCTTTAATTGAGTTGACATCATTACTAGTCGCTGTTGGTTGATCTAGTAATTGGCGAATAAGTCTCTTTGCATCGCCAGTAACATGATTTTTTAAATACCACCTCTTTTGAATTATGGCTATCGTTGTGGCTTCCTGAATCATTTTCCTGAACATGTCATGAAATTGTTGCCATTTTAGGTAGTCTCCATCAAATTTCGGAATGGAGACCAATGGAATGGGAATGTGACGGTATTAAGGGCTCCATCACTTGCGATATATTTACATCGCATGCTGCTTGGTTACTGACCACGTAATCTCGGCCGTAACGTAATTTGTAAGGTTGTAACCGAGACTTGTAACCTGATTGATTTTCTTTTGTCATCATGTTCATGATACGCTCAAGACTGTAGAGAAAGGCACGTTGCTCCCAAATCATGTGTTTGAATATCTATTTCGTCTATTGACAATATAGATCCTGTGTTGAATTCCATAATATGCATCTGCTTCTTGAATATCTCCTAATATTCAATTGCAATTTGTAGTATGCCCTCGTCATACTTGTCCGTGAAGTATCCGTGTTCTACAGTTGCTCCTTGCAAATTTGCTTGAATTTTCTGTTCATTTACTTGGAACTGTTGTTTATTGTTTTCCAACGTTTCAATCCTGTCGCTGAAGTATTTGGCGATGGTTTTCCATTCGGCAGGAAACTTCTTGTGATTCCTTATTATGTTCTGGGTTTCCCTGCTAATGTTCTGCTGCTGAGACAGCAGACTGGCTATGCTTGAGGATGCCATTGTTAAATTTTTTTTTGTGTTTATTTAACTTTAAGAGGTAATTTTTAATGATGTGCCTCTGACTCACACCGTATTGTTATAAACCAAAATTTGTTGATCGCCTTGCAGCTGAATTTTGCTGCCTTATTCTGCAATGTCGCCTGGTTGGCAACTTCAAAAAACTTGTCGCCTGGTTAACAATTTCAAAATTTTTCGCCTGGTTGACAAACAATTTTTTTTTTAAAGAAATTGGTCCGTAGACCAGCAATTTATATGACACTTGACGCCTGGTTGATAACTTCTGGTAGTCGTAGTCGGTGGTCACCAAATGTATAGATTTAAATTGATATCACACAACGTCGGAGTAATATCAACTATATTTTATTGTGTTATTCTTAATTTTGCTTGCATAACCATGTGGCAGAGGTCGCTGCAATTGGTACAATCCTACAGGGTCCACGGTCCTGGGGTCTTGTTTTATTTTCCACTGTATGTATATTTTCTTTTCACTGTCTTTTTATTGTAAGGAGCGCTCGCGTCTTGTCTGTTCATGGCCTAATTTTGCAGCTTCGATTTTGATGCTTCTCGTCCGCTGCTTGTCGCTGCCTGGGCGGCGCTGCCCGCGGTCGCTGCCTATGCTCGGTCGATCATACTTTGGCTCATGTCACGTTGCTCGCTTGGCTTTGCTCGCGAACTTGTCGCTTTGTCTAGCTTAGCTCCCTGCGTGCCTAGATCGGCGTGCGACTTGTAGCTTCGCCCAGTTTGGCCCCCGACTTGTCGCCTGCATCAACTATTTCGATGTTGCTTTTTGACGCACTACCCCATAGCTCAGAGCCGTACGTCCATATGGGCTTAAGCACAGTGTTATATAAGAGTTCTTTATACTCCAGCCTTAGTGGAGAGTTGGAGTTGATAAGACATTGGAGACCAGCTTCCTTGAGTTTCATATGCGTAGTCTTTGCTTCGATGTGCTTTCGCCAGGTGAGCCGCCTGTCTAGGTGTACGCCCAGATACGTTACTACGGCAGCTTGTGGGACGGGTGTATTGTGTAGGGCTAATGGGGGGCATGTTTCTCTGTTGAGTGTGAAAGTTACGTGCTTGGTTTTGGCCTCGTTAATGCGGACGCGCCAGTCTGCAAACCATCTTTCCACCCGTATGAGGTGGCGAGCTAGTTGTTCAGTTGCAATTTTTGGACAGTGGGAGAGACTGAGGATCGCAGTATCATCGGCGAATGTGTGTGTTGTTAGCTGGGAGTAAGTTGGGATGTCCGATGTGAACAAGATGTAGAGAACAGGGCCCAGAACGCTTCCTTGTGGGACACCAGCGTTAATATTGCAGTCGTGGGACACACTGTGGTTGCACCTAACTGCGAAAGTGCGTTTGTAGAGGTAAGACTCCAGCAGCTTGTGTGTGTTTTGCGGCAACATTTGTACAATTTTGAACATAAGTCCATCAAGCCAGACTCTATCAAAAGCCTGAGCTACGTCCAGGAATAGCGCCGAGCAGTATTCGCTGTGCTCAAAGGTAGTGCGTATTTCAGACGTGATGCGATTAACCTGTTCAATGGTTCCATGCTTCTGTCGGAAGCCAAATTAGTGTGACGGTATTATATTACGTTGTTTGATGTATGGCGTTAATCTTAACAGGAGCACCTTTCAAAGAGCTTAGATAGGCATGTTAGAAGGCTAATTGGCCTGTAGGATGCTGGTGAAGTTTTGTCCTTTCCTGGCTTGGGAATCATTATTATAATTGACTTTTTCCATTGCTTTGGGAAGTAGCCAAACTTAGCAATTACGTTAAATAGCTGACAAATTGATTGAATCATACATTGGGGGAGGTGCTTGATCATTGTTGTCGTAACCAAGTCATGACCAGGCGATTTTCCTGGTTTTAGTTCTTTGATTATTCTCACAATTTCGTTAGGAGTAAAAACAATTGGATTGAAGGGAGCGCAGTTGCCAGGCGACAAGGGGAAACTAAACGAGTTGGTAGAGGGTTTAGGCTGAAAGACTTTTTCCAGGTGGTCAGCAAAGGTGCAAGCTCTTTGTTCGTCGCTACGAATCCGTTTGCCATCAGCATCCCGTAGAGGTGTAGCAGCTTCTTCTGGTGCTTGGAGGTGCCGGTGTGCTTTCCACAGAGAGTGTTTTTTGCTAGATGGTGAGAGTTGCTCGATGTAGCTGTGTTGTACTTCCGCTTCCTCGAGCTTGAGTGCTCTGGTAAGCAAGCGCGTGGCGGCCTTTAGTTTTTTCTTTGAGCTCAAGGATCTATGTTTCTGCCACTCCCTGCGCAGGCGTCGTTTATCAAGCACCAGGTTCTCGATGTCTCTGTGCGTTTTGTTGGGATTTATAGAGGCGAGAAAGTCTGGTGGTGTAGAGACTTTTGCTGCTGCCACGAGCGTAGATACCAGTAGGAAGTTAAGGTTGTCGATGTCTTCTTCGAACCATAACGAACTTAGCGCACCAGTGTGTGCGAGATGGGATGGAATTCCTTTGGATATTGCAAAGTCGATTAAGTCGGGGATTCTTTTTGGATCCGCTGGCCAGTATGTAGGTCTTCCCGGTGACATGTAGCTAAGCTTTCTTTTAGTTTTAATTATTGTGTTGTAGAGTTCCTTGCCTTTGGGGGTTATGAGGCGAGATCCCCAGTATGTGTGTTTGGCATTGTAGTCGCCAGCCGCGACAAAACGCTTCCCTAATGTGTTGAAGTACTCCATGAAGATGTCTTCAGTGATTGAGAAACGAGGTGGACAGTATACTGCAGCTAGAGTGATCAGGCCATTTCCAGATTGCACGCTAATGGAAGTGGATTGCAGATAAGGTTTTACGTAAGTGCTATGTGGATGATGCTTGATGCGTGCTCTTATTAATATTCCTGTGCCTCCATGGGCTTTACCGTCTGGGTGGTTTGTTGAATAGAATCGGTATCCTGGTATCTGGAAGTTGTATTTCTTTGTCAAATGCGTTTCAGATAACAGCATGACATCGATATGTTTTCCGTTAAGAAACTGTGAAAGCTCAAGTTTGTGCTGTGAGACGCCATTGGTGTTCCACATTGCTATTCTTAGAGAAGCCATTATACTGATTTTGTGGATACAATCAGCTGTATCAGCGTGTTCTGATTCCTCATCAGCTCTTGTAGTGTGGCTTGCATAAAATCCATGAATTTTTCCAGGCTTTGTTGCAGTGAGGTCATCAACGCTTCAATGCTAGCAGGCGGATTCTGCGTGTGTTGTTGGTCGTTTGAGATATTGTTTGCTGGTTGGCAAGTACGCTGAACATCTGTTGATGCAGTCGGAGGCTTGATGCCTGATTTGAGAGCGCTTGCAAAGGAGACGCTAGGGTCGGTACGTAGAAGAGGCTGGGAAGGTGCTAGGGAAGTGGTTGCTCTGTTTAAGGATGCGGCGACGAAGGTGTGGCTTCTGGAGGGAAAGTTCCGAGATGAAGGCGCGCGATTGTAGAGACGATTTTTTAGATCTTTGAAAACAACGCAACCACGCCAGTTTGCTGTGTGATTCTCACCGCAGTTGCTTCACGATTTGACTGAACTATCCACCTTGTTTTTAGGGCAGTTCGCAATGCTGTGCGGATCGCTGCAGACAACGCAGATTGATCTCAAGGTGCAGTATGCTCTCGTGTGGCCATATTCTTGGCAGTTTGTGCACTGTACCGGCTGGTTGCGTTTGTGCGGCTGCACCACAGTGATTCAACTGTGCAGCAAGAACTGCAGTTTGTATATGGGGAGCACTTGAGCACTCTTGAGGGCCTTCTGGCTCCAGTTCCACTTTGAAGAGCGGTTGCGGTTCCTTGTTTTTGTTCATTATGTTGATCACAAATTTGACATTAAATTTTTTTTTTTTGAGAAATTTTGGAATTTAAATTTAAGCTGGGAAATATAAAACAAAATTTCCCGATCCAGCATTTGCTGTGAAGGATTGGGGAAAACCCAGTAAAACCCAATCAGATCGGTAGATTAGTATTAGTTGTTAGGATGTATATTAATTGTTGTTAGGTGATTTGATATAGATAATTTAATAGATGAGAGGGAGGATTCCATGTTGATTACTCTAAAAAGCTTATTATAATCAGCACAGAGAACTCTAAAAGAATCATGCAAGCTATAGTTATTATTACAGAAGCCCAACGAAAGTGGTACAAAATTCCGTGTGACCCAAGAAGGAACACAAAAGTTTAGTTGGTTAAGCAGGAAAGGAGAGTCAATGTCGTATTTTATTAGTTCTATTATAACCATAAAACCCAGCATAATACGACGGTTAGTTATGGAGAGTAGGTTAATTAGCAGGAGTCGGCTTGAGTAAGGTGGTAAATCTATGCTAGTAACCCAGTTAAAGCGACGCAAAGCAAAGAACAAAAAGAGAAGTGAATAACAATTTTGTCGTATAAGGGTCTTCGAATTCTTTAGCCCATCTTTGAATGAACCAAGAGCCCGATACGCCTTATTGACAATGTGTGTTATATGGCAATCAAATTTCAACTTATGATCAAAAAGAATTCCAAGATCTATTACTTCAAAAATTCTGTGAAGTGGAAATTGATCAAGGGTATAGTTGACAACGTGAAAATTACTTCTATAAAAAGGCATGACCTCACACTTCGAACAGTTTAAATATAGGAAATTACGGCTACACCAAATAAAAAATGAGTCAATATTGACTTGAAGTGAATTAGCGGTAAGTTCATTGTATGTTAAGCAAAGTTTCACATCATCAGCATACATTAGAATATTAGAATAGTGTATAACAGAAGGAAGATCATTTCTAAATAGGTTAAAGAGTAAAGGGCCAAGATGACTGCCCTGAGGAACACCAGAGGATACAGAAATAGGCTTCGATAGCAAACATTTGAATGTTTGCGAATGAATGAATGAAAGAGATGTGAAAAATAAAAAGATGAAATCAAAAAGGATGAATAAAAAATATAAATGAAATGTAACAAAAAAATTTAAAATAAAAATTATAGAAAAATGAATTAAATGAATGAGTGTGAAAACTAGGAATGAATGAGAATGGTGTGTATATAAACGTGGCTGTGAATGTTTTTGTGTACTATAAGTACAGAAGTGTGTTTGAAATGTAAATGTGTGTATGAAGCTTGAACGTGTATGTGTACTGCAAGTACATATGATTGTGTGAGCGTGAATGTGTATGTGTACTGCAAGTACGTATGTGTGTATAAACTTGAATGTGTATGTGTACTGCAAGTACGGATGTGTGTATAAACTTGAATGTGTATGTGTACTGCAAGTACGTATGTGTGTATAAACTTGAATGTGTATGTGTACTGCAAGTACGTATGTGTGCATAAACTTGAATGTGTATGTGTACTGTAAGTACGTATGTGTGTGTGAGCTTGAATGTGTTGGTGTACAATTAGTTAATGTTGGAAAGAAAATTTTGTAGATGTGTCCGATGCTCCTTCCAGAAGTCCCCGGAATTTTACGCGCTGTCTATGATCCGACCTCGACTGGCTCTCTATTACTCGAGGTTCAGCTTCGGAAACCATACAGGCTATGAGTAAAAAAGAAATAATGCACATAAGGTGGCTGCCTAAGCACAACTTTTGTTTTACCACTCACCCAAAAACAGTAAAAACACTACAGGTAGCCGGGCGATCACGGCACCAGCAAAGATAGGGGCAAATATGCACGCCTACCAGAAGAAAAGGCGCGAGAGCGCTAGCGCTCGTCTGGGCACAAGCGGTTCGCTGGAAAGCAAGACGAGGTTAGAAGCTGTCAACAAAGCTTTCGAAAGCTTATACTCACGTCCAGCCTCGAACACCTACAATATAAACAGCACCAAAAGCTATGTTCCACCGACTTAACAATTTTAATGTTGACTTGTACACTTTTTTAGTGATCATTTTAATTTCGTTCGATTTGAAAATTTTGCACCGACGCGTGTTCTCCAAGTTTTTCTCAATTAGTGAAGAAAAAAAAGAATATCGAACACGATGATGAAAATATCGATATATCGCCACCCCACTTACCAACACTGATCGAGCAGGTCGGCCGATATTTGAGTTGCCAGACTTGTTTCGATTTAGAGTTGCCAGATCGGGTGTGGTGATAACCATTATTTGAATTCAAATTTGAATTTGAATTCATTTATCTCAAATCCTATCTAGTAATTAAAATTACTCGAAATAAAAATTTATACACGGGCCTCACAGAGTTATTGATGTTGTTACGTGGCTGCGGAGTCATCTTGTGATCTACTTGTAAGGAAAATAGAAAATTGGGTTTTGACATTATTTTGGATGCTGGAGGGATGCCACATGACAAACACGTAGGGGGAGAGATCAGGAGTCACAACTGGGTCGGAAGGAGTACTAGTTTCGCTACTGGTCTCCTGACTGTTCCTCTGCTTGTGAGGAGGTCGACAACACGGACGAGGCCGTCTGCGCCTGGGTTAGCGCCGATCACTCTGCCAAGGCGCCACTCATTGGGTGGAAGGTTGTCATCCTTTATGACAACCAGATCATCGGTCTGCATATTCCTTTCAGGATACTGCCATTTGTTACGTTTGTGCAGTTCCTGAAAGTATTCGTGCTTCTATGACAAGCCACAAATCCTTGGCGTGAAATTGACCTAGTTCCTTCCCCGACAAATCTTCCACCAAATACAACGTATTGCCAATTTTTTCTTTAATGCGCACCTTAGTCCCTACAGGAGCTAACTTTGCATTGAAATTAGCAGCTGCGTTGCTTAAGGCGAAGTTGCGCTTGATCACTATCTGGCCCACATCAAAGGTGCGTGGTTTAGCTCTTAAATTATAGCTATGTTTGTTCCGCTCGTATGCCTTGAGGAAATTTGCGTCAATCTTTGTCCGAATCAGCTCGATATTGTCTGCTCTTGGCACAGTTGCGCTGGAATCGCCGAGCATGCTGAGATTCTTCAGCACTTGGTAGTCATTTCCATGCGAAATCATGTGCTGTCCGAAGACTACGAAGTACGGCGACAGGAAAGTCGTGCACTCATGGATTCTAAACTGAGTACCATTATCGCTCACGACTTCCTCCGGAACTCCGAAGCACGAAAAAATTTCCTCCTGCAGAACGTCTACCACCATCTTCGCGGTGAATTTCCGAACCGCCTTTAGGAACGTAAACTTGGAGAAGTGATCCAAGATTATGAAAATCCCTATGTTCCCCCTCTTCGAACGCAGAAACGGACCGATAAAGTCAATATAGAGACGCTGGAACGGTCGTTCGGTGACTACTCGAGCACCCATTGGAGGCTTGAGTGCACTGGTCGGGTACTTCGTTGTCTGACAAACCTCGCAGTTCCGGATGTAGTCTCTGACGTTCACCACCATGCCTGGCCAGAAAAATCTACGGCGGATCTGCTCAACGCACTTAGCCATGCCACAATGGGCAGAAAAAGGCTGGTCGTGTGCGGATCTGATCACGCCTTCCCGCTGAGATTCCGGAACAAACAGCTTCCAGCTGTCATCAGGACTGAAATCACCACCAGCGAACTCCGTACGGTGATAGATGTAGTCATCTACTATCTTAAAATCTGGAAGGTTGGCCGTTAGGAACTTTTTCTTCAACGAACAGTATTTCTCTGACTTGAATGCTTCTGAACTGAGGTCGATCTCGGGAAGAATTTCGCAATCCAACGCGCACAATTCATCCGTGTTCTCAAAGGATCGTGATAACGCGTCCGCGACGACATTTTCGCTACCCTTGCGATGTTCAATGTCGAAGGAGAACCCTTGCAGCTTGATCGCCCAACGAGCAAGCCTACCACTAAGGTCTGGCTGATTCATCAACCAACGCAGAATAGCATGATCTGTCACCACCTTAAACGGATGACCCTCGATGTACATGCGGAACTTTTTGATGGCCAGAACTACAGCCAAGCTCTCGAGTTCGGTTACTGTATAGTTGCGTTGAGCCTTTTTCAGCTTCTTGGACATGTAAGCAATGGGTCGCTCACAGCCAGACTCGTCGCACTGCGCCAAGACAGCTTCGACACCATGCAAGGATGCGTCGCACTGGAGAACAAAAGGTTTCTTGTAGTCCGGATGAACTAGATAAGAAGCAGAGCACAAGCACCCCTTTATCTTAATAAACGCCTCCTGAGCTCGGTCATTCCACTGGAATGCCTTGCCTTTCAGAAGTTCCGTTAGGGCGAAAATGACGTCTGAATAATTTGGAATAAACCAGCTAGTCATTCCTAAAAACCTGCGAAGCTGCTTCTGCGTCTTCGGAACAGGAAATTCCTCGACCGCGCGAATCTTGCCCGAATTAACCTGAAGCGTTCTCCGTCAGATGGATGAGGTGCTCTTCAAAACTGGAAGAAAGCACCAGAAGATCATCCAAGTAGACTAAAACGTGCGACTTCAACTGTTAAGGAATCACGATGTCCATCAGGCGACTCATCGTTTGAGGAGCGTTGGTCAATCCGAAAGGCATGCGCTTGAATTGGTACAATAGCCTATTGGGTACCGTAAAAGCAGTCTTCGCGCGGGAGTCTTGATCCAGACAGATCTGCCAAAATGCATCCTTGAGATCTATCTTGGAGATACTGTGTACTGGAGGGAGCCTGCTAAGGAGCCCATCCATGATTGGAATAGGATACGCATCCCTCACAGTCACTGCGTTCAGCTTCCGTGCATCTAAACAAAATCTCACCTTGCCAGGTTTTATATGCAAGGTGACTGGAGAAGACTCTTCGATCACGTCCATCGCTAGCATTCTATCGATCTCAGCGCACAGGAGACTCTCCTTAGCCAGAGACAAGGGGTAAAACCTTTGCTTTATTGGCTTTGCGGCTGCTGTATCGATAGTATGCTGGATAAGTGTCGTCAGTCCGAGACCATTCTTCTCGAAGGATGGAAATAAGGTAATCAAGCTGTGATTTTTGGACGTGAGTCAAATCTAGCTGAGGCGAATTGGGATCAGATTTGCAGAAGACTTCATTTATGGATGCTGGAACGATGGAGATGTTGAATCGTTTCCAGAAGTCCATTCCACAAATGAGCTCCTGTCTAATGGTTGGTACAATTAAAAATTCGAACTCGGTTATCACCGAGTGATACGTCAGGGGAACAGCAATTAACCCAGCTATCTCCTGCGTCTGCCCATCCGCCGTGTGCACGACGTTCTTCGTCTTGCCGAACACACATCCCTTGTCAACTAACTTCTGTGCCAACTTGCCACCGATGACGCTTTTGTTAGCACCGCTATCAAGGAGTGCCAAGTGATCCTCACCGAAGACGTTGACTTGGGTAAAGGGGCGTATGTCACCGCTTTGATGGACGATAGAGGAGATAGTATACCGTTTCAAGCCCCGTATGCGTCGCCAAAATTCACGCATACGGGTTGCAGACCTTGATCTACTTGAAACGGTAGCATCGACGTTGAAAATCTCAGCTCTTCGCTTCAGATATTCGCGTAGACGCACGTGATACGGTTTAAAATGCTGTGGAACTGTCAAATCCGGTATTTTGGTCGTATCTGGTGAAATGGAAAGTCTGGTAGGATAAAGTGGCGCTGCAGGTTCCGAGATTAGCGTCGGATGTCGCCTCTCGGAAGTCTGCGAGCATCCTGCGTCGGGTTTTCCGACTTGGCCTTGCACCTGTCACAATTCGGCCTGTAAACATCCACCGCCCCACATCCGTAGCAAAATACACGCCTTGGCTGAAGACAGTCATGATAGCGATGCCCTACCTCCTCGCAATTCCAGCATTTGGAATTGTCAAATGAGCGAACGGCATATATTTCCGCTTCCGATACCTCTTTTGACTCTGGCTCGGAATCCTCTTCCACCTGAAGAGAATTCACTAAGCCTCGCTTAACGGCTGAGCGATAATGGGGACGAATGTTTCGGAAGAACTCCTCGTGTCTGTGACATTCCCTACGCAAACTGGCCAAATCCGAGGTGTCTACATGCAACAGCTCATGTTGCAGCTCCGAACGCAAATTGTAACGGACTTCAACCGCGATCTCGCTATACGACATAGGTTCTCGGAGGGAATCAGCGATAGCCAGCATAGCATCTAGAAACTCATCGAAGCTTTCGTTGCTACCTTGCTTACGACGACACATAGCATCCTTGATGTCCCTGTCCGTTCTCTGGTCCTGGTAACGCTCTTGCAGGCGACTACATAACTCGTACCAGTCTAAATCGCGGACCATGCGATGCACTCTCCAATAAAACGCGAGTGCTGGGCCAGAGAACAAAAGATGAGCAAATTGGGACAACAATAAAAAATTTCCGTTAAGGCTCTGGGTGGTCATGCAATTGACTCGAAATATAAAATCTTCGTGCCTAACGAATCTTAGCACGCACCGAAAATTTACATATCTTTCTCTCGTTCTAACTTATGCTATCGACTCTTGTCTATTCTGCTTGCTTTGTCCCTTCACTACTTTTTTTTATGGTTTATTTTAAATATATATAAACAGTGAAAATCCATGGCCTCTTACAGTCACCGCGTGACTGTAGCCTTTCCGACTTGTTTGTACTTTGCTTAATAATCGTAAATTACCGATTTGCGGGGGCGGTGGGCGTGGCGTCAAACATTTGACATAAAATTGTTCTGCCCCGGATATACAGAAACATTCATACCAAATTTGGTGTCTCTAGCTCTTTTAATAGCTGAGATCTGTTGTCTCAAACAAACAGACAGACAGACGGACAGACAGACGGACATGTCTCAATCAACTCGGCTAGTGCTCTGCCACGCCTCATTATGCCTGTTACATACATTGCAGAAAATTAGTATACTTTTTTTGACCATTTTCAATGGTCGAAGGGTATAAAAATAGGTAAATTTTTTTTCGCCGTGGGGATTCGAACACAGGCCGTTTGCATCCGCGCATGCTAAAATTGCATACTTGGACCATTAGCTCAAATGTGTCATATTGTCTTGTACAAAAATAACACTTCTACTGGATTGAATGACATAATTTGTTGAAATTATCATATATATAGGAAACTAAATTTTATGATGAAAAACAAACTTCTACTTAGAAGTGAAAAAAAACAAGTGGGTAGGGCTACAGTCGAACGCCCGACAGTAGGATACCCTTCTCCCAATTTTTAAAATCCGTTACAAACGTGTAACCACACTCATAATTTCAAACAGAAATTTTGCACAAATACTTCTACTACATATAACTTTCTCGCTCACACTCACACAGCGACGCACGTTAAGAGTGATGTCGGCGTCGACTACTGAAAGCAGCGCGCAGGCTGCTGCTCGTACATTTGAACTGAAAACGTTGACTTGAAGAACTTCTGTGTTATTGGTCCGATCGGATTGTAATTTGGGGGATATGTTCATATGGCATTTGGCATTATACTTACCAAAGCAGAACTTTCTAAGTTTAATACTTTGCTTAATATTCGAAAATTACTGATTTGCGGGGGCGGTGGGCGTGGCATCAAACATTTAACATAAACTTCACCTGCCTATTATATATAGGAACTTCCATACCAAAT
This sequence comes from Zaprionus tsacasi, assembly GCA_018904105.1. Lineage (NCBI taxonomy): Eukaryota > Metazoa > Arthropoda > Insecta > Diptera > Drosophilidae > Zaprionus > Zaprionus tsacasi. The sequence goes on from JAEIFR010000136.1 coordinate 29,700, forward strand.
TTGGTGTCTCTGTTCCCTCATACAGACGGACAGACGGACAGACAGACGGACATGTCTCAATCGACTCGGCTAGTGATCCTGAGCAAGAATATATATACTTTGTGGGGTCTGCCACGCCTCCTTATGCCTGTTACATACATTGCACAAAGTTAGTATACCCTTTTTTGACCATTTTCAATGGTCGAAGGGTATAAAAATTATAAAGCCGCCGCCTGCCTTTCTCAAGGATTGAACCTCCATGTCTTTTTGCTTGATGATGGTCCTTGATGGTCGGCTGCTCAACACATTTGAATATCGCCGCAACTTCTAACTGTTCGGCTAAGTTACTATTTTGATCTCACACACACACATAACCATAACCATAAATAACCATATCCATTAAGATCGAAAATGCACATGGCTGGCAGCAGCTTGCAGGCAAGGCATCACAAATCAATAGAACACGTTATTATCCTATCGGGTTGCAATTTATAGGATAAGTTCACAACATATTTATCTAGATCAATACTTTGCCTTATAATCGCATATTTAAAATTATTTTCTGATTTACGGGGGTTGTGGGCATGGTATCCAAAATTTGAAAATGACGTTTACTGCCTAGGACATACATGAATCTTTTTGCCAAATTTGGAGTCTCTAGCTTTCTTAATAGATGAGAACCGTCTCATACAGACGGACAGACGGACAGACGGACAGACAGACAGACGGACGGACAGACAGACATACGGACAGACAGACATGGCTAGATCGACGCGGCTAGTGACCCTGAGTAAGAATATATATATAGTTTATGGGGTCGCAGATGTCTCCTTCTACCTGTTACGCACATTCCGACAAACCTAATAGACCATGTATTTTTTTAAAATCCATGGCCTAAAAACTAAATATCAACAAATAAATAAATATATAAAAAACAAGAAAGCAAGGCTACCTTCGGCTTGCCGAAAGTTTCATACCTTTGCAGTTATACAAAATATAAAATATATTTGGATTGCTGCTGGTTTCTGTGGTATTTATTGAACAATTATAACAGTACATCGAATGACCAAACTTATATTTGGATGTGGTAAGCTTGACAGCTATATCTTGAAATATAACGTAAATCGGCCGATGACAGCTATACGATATATCAGTCCGATCTGGCCCGTTCCGACTTATTTACAGCGTACAGCAATAAGAAGCTTGTATGCCAAGTTTCATGAAGATACCTCAAAAACTGAGAGACTAGTTTGCGTTGCAACAGACGGACGGACGGACGGACGGACAGACGGACATCCATTTTTGGACTCCTCTGTTTATGCTGATTCAGAATATATATACTTTATAGGGTCGGAGATGTCTCCTAAGGTGCGTTGCAAACTTCTGGCTAAAATTAAAATACCCTCTGCAAGGGTATAAAAATGGAACAAAATGAAAGTCCAAATTTTTACGGGGAACACGGCTCAATCAGCTGGCTGTTGATACTGATCAAGAATATATATACTTTATGGGGTCTGTCACTTCTCCTTATGCCTTACATGCATTTTGCATAAAGTTAGTATATTTTGACCATTTTCAATGATCGAAGGGTATAAAAATGGAACAAAATGAAAGTCCAGATTTTTATGGGGAACACATAACAAGCAGATGTCGCTCTAAATGAGAATCACTGTGATACAAAACAATCAGATGCCACTCTAAATTAGAAGCACTGTTATACAAAAAAAAATAAGAACCACGTTTATACAAAAAAGAAGGACTACATACATACAGAAAGTAACGAGACTACAGTTAGAATGCAGCGTAGAAGCAGAGAACTAGGAAGTGCTGTGAGTGGGCTGCTAGGCTCGATGCGAACATTACGTTCGAACAAGTCAGTGGTACATGCTTGATCTCAGTGCCGACATCTAGTGGAGGGAGGTTCCGTCAAGTTGGACGCGAACAATTATGTTCGAACAGGTCTCTGATACGCGACGAAACCAAAAAAACGTGCGTACGTAATATAAGCTCACAGTACCTTGTGCAAAAACCACAACCTTTAAAGTGGCAACGTGTTGCAAGACAGTTATCGATTTGTAGTGGGGAAGAGGTTCCGTCAAGTTAGACGCGAACAATTATGTTCGAACAGGTCACTGATACGCGATGGAACCACAGAAACATACATATTTCAGATCAGTCTACACAAACTGGTGTAAAACTTTCATTTCATTTGCGACGTACATATGAGTCTGTTAGTATGTCATGTATGTGGAAGGTAACAGATTAAGAAATTAAAACGAATCAACACACTAATACAATGTAACCTTGCCTCTATCTTATAATATCAAATGAAACATATTCCACACAATACATATATTAATCCAAGTATCATTGCATGTATTGAACCTATAATAAAAGCATTCATCAGACACCAAACCACACTGTATATTAAGATAATTATAAGATAATATTAAATGTCAACAAAAGTTAAGCATAAGACTAAATCTACTATTCCTAACTTAACTCGGACTACTAGACAGACAACCCAAACACCCACCCTTATAAAAAACATAACCGGAACTAACCCAACAGACATAACCACAAGCTCAAGAATGAGTAACGCTCCTCAAAATACGTCGGGGTCCAGCATATATGAATTGTCCACCGGGCTCCCAGATGTTATTAAGTACCTTCCGACCTACGACGGTAACCTTTACGCACTTAAGAGATTCATAGGAAGCGTGGAAGAGATTTTATTGATGTTTAGAGACACAGACCAAACTCCAAGAGGGAAAATGTATTTAAGAGCGATCAGGAATAAAATAGAGGGCAAAGCGAGTGAATTGTTAGATAGATTGGATACCCCATTAGACTGGGATGAAATTAAGAGGAATCTAACAAGAAAGTTACTAGATAACAGGGACGAACTGACCTTAATAGAGGAACTACATGAGGTTCCTTTTAGAAGGCTGCCAATAACAAAACTGTATGATACCATTTTGGATCTAAAACGAGTATTGACATGCATGGCCGATTCAAAGGAACTACCAGCTTTAGCTATTCTAGAAAAAAAGAATTTCTATATGGCTCTTTGCCTGAAAACCTTTATTAAGGGTCTAACGGTACCACTCCGGAATGTGGTCAAAGCTTCTAGACCAAATACGTTGGATGAAGCATTTGATATAGCCATTCAGGAGAGGGATGAGTACATGCAGGAGAGACGACGGTACCCAGCAAATCAACATAATAATCGTATTTCAGACTACCAGCAGGGCAGAGGACAGTATAGAGCTCTTCCTTACTCAACCGAGAATCGTTACGGACAGCGCCATCGCTCTAACAACGAGGTTAATGGACATAATAATTTCTCTAGAGCAATTATGCCACCTAAGACAGAATCAACAGATAGCTACTCACGCCAATATAGAGGTGGAAAATTCGATAGTTCACGTCAGACTAATACTAGCAGATTTAACAATCTGGAAGCCTCTTCGGAGCAACCAGCACTTCACAATTTAGAGGAAACTGTAAATTTTCAAAGACCAGCCTCAGAGAGCAGACAGGGTACCTAAAAAGTTATAAGGATAAACACGGATCGACACTACCCTATATTTTGATTAGTTCACCGTTTGGTAGGAAGTTACGCTTTTTAATCGATACAGGGGCATCGAATTCCTTTATCGATCCTAAATTTGTTCCGCTTCAGCAGAGAGAATCCTTAAGCACAAATACAGTCATAAAAACTGTATTAAAGGAAATTCAGGTCACCGAAAAGGTCGAATATCCAGCATTTTCCGAATTTAATTTAAAAGACACTTTTATATTTTTAATCCTCAAATTTCACGAATATTTCGACGGACTAATAGGTATTGACATCTTATGTACTATAAAAGCAAATATAGATCTTAAAATGTTAATTTTACAAACCCCTGCGGCAACTATTCCCCATTCATATTGAACAAAATAGAGCTACGGATATATTTAATATCGAAGCCAGTTCGGGAATGATAGTGCAGATACCAGTCGAATGTGAACAGGGACCATTTTTACTTGATTCCGTAGAATTAGTAGATAATGTTTACATTCAACAAGGACTCTATACAGCTGACAATTACAACGCATGGATAGAAATAGTCAACTATTCTGATCAGGATCAGACGATTTGTTTAGAATTTCCATTATTTACAACCCAATTCATTCAAGAGGAATATGTAGAATTGAACTTTCATTGGTGCAACGAAGACCCCCCAACGGACATGAAAAACGACGCGAAATTTCACGAACGAGTCAATACGGACCACCTTTCTGACGAAGAAGCAAACCAACTTAAACACCTATGTTTGCAATTTCCCTTCCTTTTTCACGATCAGATAGATTAACATTCTCAAATACAAACAAACACAAAATAGAAACTACAGACGACATACCCATATATGCCAAACCCTTTAGATACTCCTACCAAGAACAAAAAGAGATCAATGACCAAATCAAAAATATGTTAGAACAAAACATAATTAGAGAAAGCCATTCACCTTGGAGCTCACCTGTTTGGTTGGTTCCGAAGAAATCCGAAACAAGAGAACAAAAATGGAGATTAGTTATTGACTATAGAAAACTGAACGAAAAAACCGTTAAAGACAGATATCCCATCCCTAATATTAACGAAGTACTTGATAAAATAGGTAGAGCTAGATATTTTTCGACTTTAGATTTGGCTAGTGGTTATCATCAAATACAAATGGAACCGAAAGATATTCCTAAAACAGCCTTCACGGCATTAGACGGACACTACGAATTTACCAGAATGCCATTTGGTCTGACAAATGCCCCTGCAACATTCCAAAGGGTAATGAACAACGTTTTAGGTAACTTGAAAGGGAGATGTTGTTTAGTTTATCTCGACGACATCATAGTTTTTTCTGGTTCATTGCAACAACACATATCAGACTTAAAAGAAGTATTCAGTAAAATAAGTTACGCCAAATTAAAGCTCCATTCACAGAAATCAAAATTTTTAAAGAAAGAGACAGAATTTTTAGGACACATTGTTACGGACCAAGGTATTAAACCAAATCCGGACAAGATTATCGCCATTAAGAAATTTCCCTTGCCTCGTTCTAAAAAACAAATTAAATCCTTTTTAGGATTACTAGGCTATTATAGGAAGTTTATTAAAGATATGGCCAAAATAACGAAACCACATACAGTCCAATTAAAAGGCAATTTAAAGTCTGTTACAATAGACCAGGAATATATTGATGCATTCGAAAAATGCAAAACCCTTCTTTGCAATGATCCCCTACTACAATACCCAGACCTTTCTAAAAGATTTATCTTAACAACAGACGCAAGTAACGTTGCCCTTGGAGCGGTGCTATCACAAGGTCCCTTGGGTTTGGAGAAGCCTGTTTCTGTTTTGCAAGTAGAACATTGTCCGATACAGAACGTAACTATGCCATTGTCGAGAAAGAAATGTTAGCAATAATATGGGCTGTTAAATACTTTCGCCCTTACTTGTTTGAAAGAAAATTCGTAATAGTAACTGATCATAAGCCACTTACATGGCTGATGAGTTTTAAGGAACCGACCTCCAAAATAGTTAGATGGAGAATGCAATTATTACAATATGATTACGAAATTTTGTATAAGAAAGGTTCTCAAAACTTGGTAGCGGACGCATTGAGCAGGGTAGAAATCGACATGAACATAAATGATAGTAACTCAAAAACAGGGACGTGTGGAGATACAGTCCACTCAGCAGACGAACACAAGGATGATCGCATCCATATCTCAGAAAAACCATTAAACGATTTTAACTACCAAGTAATATTGAAGTATGGTGCTCCTATAGAATCTAAAACTGAAGTTATATTTAAACGAAAAACGAGACAAGTAATTTCTGAACTGTCTTTTACAGAACGACGAATTACAGATATTCTTCAACAAATACAAGAGAGTTATAAAAAATACTTTTCAAACAATAACATTCATAACATTTTAAGATGTACTATCTTCTTAACCGATTTACTAGAAACACAGGACCAAGAGTTTCAAATTAACAAATATCACATAAATAATAATCATAGAGGTACTGACGAAAATACTTTTCAAACAATAACATTCATAACATTTTATGATGTACTATCTTCTTAACCGATTTACTAGAAACACAGGATCAAGAGTTTAAAATTAACAAATATCACATAAATAATAATCATAGAGGTACAGACGAAACCGTTGCTCACATGAAAAGACAATACTATTTTCCAAATATGAAATCAAAAATTGCTCAGACTAAAAATTGCTCAGACCTTAAAATATAACCGCCACCCCCAAATATTAAATTCCAAGGACCCGAAACAGAAACCATGCCTTTAGATATACTACACACTGACTTTTATACGATAAACGGAAAATATGTTGTTACTGTCATTGACAAATTTTCTAAGTTTGCCCTTGGATACACAATCCCTACAAGAGACGCAATAAATATAGTGAACGCTATTAGGCGATTCATAGTAGCGAACGGCATACCTAAAAAAATTTTTTGCGATCAAGGAGCTGAATACAATTCAAACCTTTTCAAGGATTTTTGCAAACAATATAATATAGAACGACATGTCACGTCCTTTCAACAATCTTCTAGTAATGCCCCAGTCGAAAGACTACATTCTACACTCACTGAAGTGTATCGAATCATTTTGGAAGAAAAGAGAAAGAAAAAAGTACAGATAGACCACGAGGAGATTCTAACAGAAACCTTCATCACATATAATAACGCTATACACTCGGGTACTAAGCTGACTCCTTATGAACTGTTTTCGGGACGTACACACGTATTCCAGCAAACCATAAAATTAGCCGATGAGCATGACTATCTAAAAAAATTGAACGAATTCCAAAAGACAATGTACCCTAAAGTATGTGAACTAGTTAAAACAACAAGGTTCATAACATTGGAAAGTTAAATCAAGAAAGGGAAGAAGCTATCCAGGTAGAAAAAGAAGACGTAGTATTTCGTAAGGAAAATAGACGCAATAAGCTCACCTTTAGATTTTCAAAACAGACTGTAAATACTGATGAGGGCGTTTCTTTTACTACAAACAAAAGACAAAACATTCATAAATCTTAAATTAAGACCCAATTAGGACGCAAGTAGAGAATTCCAAATAAGACCTGAATAATAACAAACATACATGGATACCATAAACAGAAAACTCAAAATGCTAAATAAATAATAAATGTATATAACAAGAAAACAATTTTGGAATGTACGATTAAAATAAACGCTAATATAGATTTGACTATGTTACGCTTAAATAATATTGCAGAAACCTTATTAGTGCGAAACTAAAAATAATTCCTAAAATACAAAAAAAAGTCATGAAATCAAAATAAAAAAATGTTAACGACTTAGTTTCACTTAACACAATACAAATAATGATTTTTTTTTTCTGTTAAAATACCTATGTTTACATTAGACATTTATCAGTTAACAAATTTATTCATTCCGTACCTATTAATAAAATACAAATTATTGTTTTAGCAAACTGTATAACTTCATAGCGAGTAAGAACACTCAAACATTGTAATTTAATAGAATTCATCATGTAAATAAGTGAGACTTGCAAAAAGCCATCTTCAATACATCTAACCATGAAGACATCATCAACATCATGACCTCGGAGCTGCCGAACTTACTCAACAATCTGTCAGAAGCTGGTTCCAATTTCGACAAGGATTATGGAAGATAAATACGGAGCTTCACGATAGAATGGAACACACCTTAAAGCACCATTCGCATATTTGAGTGTATTCTTTTTTCTCTCCGCTGGAATCATACCTTTGCAATAACAAAGAATGACAATCTTCATTCCGACCACATCACCAGTCATACCCGATCACGCCATTCATTCGTTATGGCCCCCTCTTCAGTCTTGGGGGGGAGGAGTTACCACTACACATTCCCCACTCACCTGAAACCGTCCAGATTCCGCTGAATGACAACGGCATCAAGGGCCTCAACAACAACAACCTAGTAGTCCACACACACGAATAAACATATACGTTGATTGGTCAGTTCACATTTGTAGCTTTGAAAGGACCATTATAGCGAGACGTTGTGGCCGATGCCTAGCGCAGTTTCAACGTTAGGCAAAAGAAGTTTTTGCGACGCATTGTCATTTACATTTTGATGGTACGAAGTGACACACTTAAAACCGGAACATTAACTCTACACCTTAAATGTAATTTTCCATTAAAATAAGAAGTCATATTCATTTCTTTCCTAATCTGTGTTCGGAATATAATTTAACGAACTGTCCACGTGGAGCTACGGCCCATCTATAACTCGTGCAGCTATAACATATATTGTAACAAATTTTGTTCACACGGACGGACGGACAGACAGTCGGACAGACGGACATGGCTATATCGACTCGGCTTTTCAAGATCAAGAATATATATACTTTATGGGGGTCGGAGATGTCTCCTTCTGCCTGTTACATACATTTTCGGTTTGAACAAAGTTATATTACCCTTCAACTCTATGAGTAGCGGGTATAAAAATTTTAAGTGCTTGAAAAAAAGCAATATCCTAAAAAAACCACTTTTGCATTCAGTAGGATTCGAACCCGTAGCCTTTCGCTTCACATTCCACGCAGCCACTGCACCTTTTTTACATCTAGCATAAAATTGCAATAATGATCGGTGCAAATAACTTTAGTACATATAATTGAAAACAAGTTGGAAAGGCTACAGTCACGCTTTGACTGTAAGACGCCATGGATTTTCAGTGTACATATATATTTTAAGTAAACAATAAAAAAAGTAGTGAAGGGACAAAGCAAGCAGAATAGACAAGAGTCGATAGCATAAGTTAGAACGAAAATAGAAATGTGAATTTTTGGCGGGAGGTTAGATTCATTACGCACACACACCAGCGTCAACTGCTTTTTCTTTAATTTAGACGTCCGTTAAAAATGCACTGACGTGCCTCACGTATTATGTATTGCCTCACACGCATATACATACATATGTATGCATATGTGAGCTTCGCATGCATGTATTGTATGCTTGCACGCATAAGTACAGCATGCAAAACATCTTAAAAGGCAAAATTTAACACTTAATATAAAATTGATTAGATAAATATTAATAAATGTTAAATAATTCAAAAATGTATATGCTTTATAAATATAAATGTAAACAAATATAAAATACAACAAAACATAAAAAAATAAAAATGGGTAAATTTTTTTTTTCGCCGTGAGGATTCGAATCTTGGTCGATTGCATAGGAGTCCGTCATCCGAACAACTAGACCACCGTCGCTCATATTATCTTGTACAACAATAACACTTCCACTGGATTGAATGAGATATTTTGTTGAAATATGATGAATAAGCAGAATAGACAAGAGTCGATAGCATAAGTTAGAACTAGAGAGAGATATGTGCATTTTTGGCGCGTGCCAATATTCGTTACACATACACACACCAGCGTCAATAACCTCTTCTTTAATTTAGACGTCCGTTAAGAATGCACTGACCTGCCTCACGTTTTGTGTATTGCCTCACACACATTTAAGTATGCATGTGTGAGCTTCGCATGCATGTATTGTATACATGCACGCATAAGTACAGCATGCAAAACATCTTAAAAGGCAAAATGTAACACTTAATATAAAATTGATTAGATAAATATTAATAAATGGGAAAAATGCATATGCTTTATAAATATAAATGTAAACAAATATAAAATACAACAAAACAATAAAAAAATTAAAATAGGTAAATTCTCTTTTCGCCGTGGGGAATCGAACCCTGGCCGTTTGCATAGGAGTCCGTCATCCAAACAACTAGACCACCGTCGCTGCGCTCCGCGCACGCTAAAATTGCATATTTAGACCATTAGCTCAAATGTGTCATATTGTCTTGTACAACAATAACACTCTATTGGATTAAATGAGATAATTTGTTGAAATATGATAAATAAAAATAAATGTTATAATGATGGAAAAGAAAAACTTTTAGAAACGAAAAATAAGGTAATTAAAACTCAACCGCCTTTTCTGAGGGTTGAAAATCTATCTCTTCTTTGTTCGATTGCCGGCTTCTCAACACATTTGACTACCGCCGCAACTGTTGGCTCTGCGGCTAAGTTACTATTTCGATCTCATATAGACACATAACCACTTTCGCATTTAAAAGATCGAAAACGCACATGGCTAGCAGCAGCTTGCAGGCACGGCATCACAAATCAATAAAGAACGTTAACTTACGTAACTTCTATGTTTATTATCCGATCGGGTTGCAATTTATAGAATAAGTTCACAACGTATTTTTCTAGATGTATGCCAAAGCTGAAATTTAAGACTTCAATACTTTGCTTAATAATCGCATATTTAAAATAAATTTCTGATTTACGGGGGCAGTGGGTGTGGTAACCAAAATTTGAAAATTACGTTTACTGCCTAGGATATACATGAATCTTTCTGCCAAATTTGGAGTCTCTAATAGCTGAGAACCGTTGACAGACAGACAGACGGACAGACAGATAGACAGACAGACGGACAGACAGACATGGCTAGATCGACTCGGCTAGTGATCCTGAGTAAGAATATATATAGTTTATGGGGTCGCAGATGTCTCCTTCTGCGTGTTACGCACATTCCGACAAACCTAATAGACCATGTATTTTTTTAAAATCCATGGCCTAAAAAAGTGTGTTCACGAAACGTCCGCAAGATGGTATTTATAACGAATATTAAAAACTGTTGCTGTAGAGCTTATATTGCGGCTGTAGTCAATGTTTTTTTTTTCAATTTATAGGGGCGGGTGGAGGCGTGGCAAAAATCCGAAATAAACTTGATCAGTCTGCAGTAATAACACATATTGTCACCAAATTTGGAAGTTCTATCTTTTATAATAGCTGAGATCCAATGACTCACACGGACGGACTGACAGACAGACGGACATGGCTATATCGACTCGGCTGTTGATACTGATCAAGAATATATATACTTTTTGGGGTCGGAGATGTCTCCTTCTACCTGTTCTACTCTATGAGTAGCGGGTATAACAATTTTATGTGCTTGAAAAAAAGAAATATCCTAAAAAAAACACTTTTGCATTCAGCAGGAATTGAACCCGTACCCTTTCGCTTCACAGTCCACGACCACATCCACTCAGCCACTGCACCTTTTTTACATCTAGCATAAAATTGCAATAATGATCAGTTCCAATAACTTTAGTACATATAATTGAAAAAAAGTGTGTTCACGAAACGTCCGCAAGATGCTATTTATAACGTATATATATTTTTTTTTATACCCTTCGACCATTGAAAATGGTCAAAAAAGGGTATACTTACTTTGTGCAATGTATGTAACAGGCATTAGGAGGCGTGGCAGACCCCACAAAGTATATATATTCTTGCTCAGGATCACTGGCCGAGTCGATTGAAACATGTCCGTCTGTCTGTCCGTCTGTATGAGGGAACAGATCTCAGCTATTAAAAAAGCTAGAGACACCAAATTTGGTGTGGAAGTTCCTATATATAATAGGCAGGTGAAGTTTATGTTAAATGTTTGATGCCACGCCCACTGCCCCCGCAAAGCGGTAATTTGTGATTATTAAGCAAACTATAAAACCTTTAAAGTTCTGCTTTGGTATGTATAAAGCTATATGCCATACGAACATATTCTCCAAATTACAATTCGATCGGGCCAATAACACAGAAGTTATTCAAGTCAACGTTTTCAGTACAAATGTACGAGCAGCAGCCTGCGCGCTTCTTTAGCAGTTGACGTCGACGTCGACGTGACTCTTAACGTGCGTCGCTGCGTGAGTGTGAGCGAGAAAGCTATATGTAGTAGAAGTATTTGTGCAAAATTTCTGTTTGAAATCATGAGTGTGGTTACACGTTTGTAACGGATTTTAAAAATTGGGAGAAGGGTATCCTACTGTCGGGCGCTCGACTGTTGCCCTACTCACTTGTTTTTATACCCTTCGACCATTGAAAATGGTCAAAAAAGGGTATACTAACTTTGTGCAATGTATGTAACAGGCATAAGGAGGCGTGGCAGACCCCACAAAGTATATATATTCTTGCTCAGGATCACTAGCCGAGTCGATTGAGCCATGTCCGTCTGTCTGTCCGTCTGTCCGTCTGTATGAGACAACGGATTTCAGCTATTAAAAAAGATAGAGATACCAAATTTGATTTCATTCGATTTCTGGCATTCGAGTTAACCGGACGTGATTTTAAACGCTGCGCGAAACTCAACTATTTTCTAACGACGTCGCCGTCAGAAATAGTCGAAGAGTGTGCAAAGTCGCACCCCGTGTTTGCTGTACGATCTCAGGTGGAAAAAAAAACGTGAATTCCACACTTTTTTCGGCCAATTATAAAATATAAACAATTGTTGCGGGAGGCCCGGCTGACTTTACAGCTGATAGTGCTACCAACCGATCGCGGAGAACGCGGGGGTGGCCCAGCTGTTAGTGCTGCTAACCGTTCGAACAAACCGAGTTGGCGTTGCCAGACCAACTGTGCTATCAGACTTTGTCCGTTTGGAGTGTATCGTTAAAATTCAAATTTGAATTTAAATTTATATCTCGTGCGAAAAGACGCTAACTAATCAAAGAAAAATACATTCAGCGAAAAATAACTCATCAAGAACTAGTGTTATGACTAAGACAAGTGCATATTTGTTTTAAATTAACAAGTGCCACGCGTAATACGCTCGAAAAATGAGCAGCGATCCAAAGAGCGAGCGTAGAAGCTCTGTAAATTCAAGAAACGCCTGTTTCTCTTACTTTTCAACACGTGATATTGTAGAAGTAAACAAGTCATCAAAGAGCAACCCGGCTCTACTGACCGTCGACAGCAAGAGAGCGAGCTCTTGCTCACCCACTCTGCTCACCCCAACTCCTACATCATGGAGCTACCAAAGCCAAACCCCGCCACCGCCGGCTTCGATGGAAGAAGCCCCAACAACTAGCAGTGCAACAATTACTGAAGTCGCAGCAAAAGCACCATCAACAACTAAACCAACTACCATTATGGCGAATTCGGTGCCAACGGCTGGAGAGCAAAATACAATTGCAACAAAAACAGTAAGCTCCGATAAGCAACAAGCGGCCTCGGTTATACAGACCGGTATGGATCGCTACATCCAGATTAAGCGTAAACTTAGTCCACTAAACACGGTTGGTAATAAACCAAAGATCAACCGTACCAACAAAAGCAACGAACAAACTAGGAGTCTCAATGATAACCGTTTTTCCATCTTAGCAGAGGCGGAGAACAACCAAGCAGAGTTGGGGCAGGAGACCCAAAAGAAACCAAAGCCACCTCCTATTTACTTAAGGGAAAAAAGCTCAAACGCCCTGGTCAACAAAATTGTTGCGCTGGTCGGGGACGATAATTTCCATGTTGTTCCGCTTATTAAAGGGAACATCCACGAAACCAAAGTTCAAACGAAGTCCGAAGAACACTTCCGAGCTGTGTCTAAGTACCTGGAGGAAACAAAAAAGAACTTCTACACCTACCAGCTAAAAAGCAGCAAGGGTCTGCAAATTGTTTTAAAAGGAATCGAACCTGACGTCGCCCCCTCTGAGATTCAAGAAGCACTTAAAGCCAAGGGCTTCTGTGCCAAAAATGTTAGCAACATTATTAACAGAAACAAAAAGCCGCAACCACTCTTCAAGGTCGAGCTCGAACCAGATAGCAAAGCCTTAAAGAAAAACGAAGTGCACCCGATCTACAAACTGCAGCTCCTACTGCATCGAAGGATCACCGTGGAAGAGCCACACAAACGCAACGGCCCTGTACAATGCACAAACTGCCAGGAGTATGGACACACCAAGACATACTGCACACTTAGGGCAGTCTGTGTAGTCTGTGGAGACTTCCACAACTCCGTTAACTGCCCCGCAAACAAAGAAGACCCCTTAAAGAAAAAATGTGGCAACTGTGGAGGAAACCATACGGCAAACTACAGAGGCTGTGCGGTCTACAAGGAGTTGAAGAGCCGTATGCAACGAGCGACAGCTACGCGTCAACAAAATACGCAAAACGCGTATCATAAGCCTAAAAGAACCCCAGACGTATTTTTCGGCAAGGCAGCCAGATCTTCATTCGGTCCGCTAGATACCACTAAGGGCATCTCCTACGCAGAAGCATTACGAACTGACATGGAAAATCCACTCCAGCCACACTCAGAAAACGCTCAGCAGGTCCCAAGGCAGCCGCAAAGCAATTTGGAAACTATGCTGGTCACCATGCAACAAAGTATGATGGAACTCATGTCGTTTATGAAAACAACTATGCAAACCCTTGTTCAGAACCAGAACATGGTGATTCAGTTGCTTGTAGCACAACAGTCCAAATAATAAATGGCTAAACTACGTATCTCCATGTGGAATGCCAACGGCATTTCACGGCATAAACCTGAAATAGCGCAATTCCTAAATTCAAATCACATCGATGCCATGCTGCTGGTTGAAACGCACCTCACTGGGCGATATAACTTCCATATAAGAGGTTACACCTTCTACCGCACAGATCATCCGGATGGAAAAGCCCACGGCGGAACCGGCATCTTAATCAGAGAACGCATCAAACACCACTTTCACAAAAGGTTTGCAACAAACTACTTGCAAGCCACGTCCATAAAAGTGCAGTCAGGAAACGGAAACCTTTGCATTGCCGCTGTCTACTGCCCACCTCGCTTTACTATCTCTGAAGGTCAATTCATGGACTTCTACAACACACTGGGGGATCACTTCTTAGCTGCAGGAGACTACAATGCCAAACACACGCACTGGGGATCACGCCTCGTGACTCCCAAGGGAAGACAACTGTATAATGCACTTATCAAAGCGAGCAATAAACTGGACTACGTTTCTCCTGGTAGCCCCACTTATTGGCCTGCAGACCCCAGAAAGATCCCAGATCTAATTGACTTCGCGGTGACAAAAAACATCCCACGCGATCTAATAAGCGCCATGGCCCTACCGGATCTCTCATCTGACCACTCGCCCTTGTTGATAACCCTTCATCAACGCCCAGAAATTACGGACCACCCCAATAGGCTGACGTCGCACAACACTAACTGGATGAAATACAGAAAGTATGTGAGTTCCCACATTGAGCTAACTCCTCAACTAAATATAGAAGCGGACATTGACTGCTCTACTGCCGCTCTGGAAGAGGTACTCGTCGCAGCAGCCAGGATCTCAACACCTAAACGGAAGGATGCGGAAATCAAGACGTTCAAAACCAGCCTGCAAATTGAACAGCTGGTTCTGGAAAAGAGGCGTCTACGGCGGGCGTGGCAAACCAGCAGATCGCCATGCTCAAAGCAACGTCTTAATGAAGCCACCCGCAAACTAAACCGGGCTCTGAAGCAAGAAGCTGAAAATGCCCAACTAAAATATATTGGAAAACTCTCGCCAACTAGTACAAAGCATCCCTTGTGGAGGGCTCACCCAAATCTAAGTTCTCCTATTGAAACCGTCACCCCGATAAGAAATTCATCAGGTCGCTGGGCCCGCAGCGACAAAGACAGAGCCGAAACATTTGCCTTACATCTCAGGGACGTCTTTCAGCCGAATCCCTCATCAAATGCATATGTTCCTCCTCAAATCCACTCCGATTTGGTACCTACGCCAACTTCATTTCGGCCGAATGAGATTACAAAAGTCATTAGGGAACTAAAACCAAAAAAGGCACCAGGCGGCGACCTAATAACTACAAAAATGTTAATGGAACTTCCGTACTGTGCTGTTGAGGTCATCTGTAAACTCTTCAATGGAATCATAAGCCTAGGCTACTACCCAAGTAAATGGAAAAAATCAATCATTATTATGATACCGAAGCCCGGAAAAGACCACACGATCCCTTCATCCTACAGACCAATAAGTCTATTATCTTGCCTGTCCAAATTATTCGAAAAATGCCTTCTAACGCGCATAATACCATATATGGAAGCTCACAACATTATCCCAGCCCATCAGTTTGGCTTCAGAATAAAACACGGTACTATCGAGCAAGTTAACAGAATAACATCAGAGATTCGAACAGCCTTCGAGCGTAGAGAATATTGCAGCGCGATATTCCTCGATGTATCTCAAGCATTTGACCGCGTCTGGCTCGAAGGACTTATGCACAAAATTAAAACACATTTACCTGGGTACACTCATAAACTCCTTGAATCTTACCTCTGCAACAGAGCCTTCGCAGTGAGGTGCAATACAACAATATCAGACAACCACACTATCGAAGCTGGAGTCCCACAAGGCAGCTCACTTGGGCCAACTCTATTCGTCCTCTACACAGCGGATATTCCCACGAGTGATCGACTAACAACATCCACCTTTGCTGACGACACTGCGATCCTTAGCCGCTCCAGATGCCCAGTCGATGCAACAACCCAACTCGCCAACCACCTCATGGTAGTCGAGAAGTGGCTATCTGACTGGCGCATCAAAATAAACGAACAAAAGTGCAAGCACATAACGTTTACTCTTAACAGACAAACTTGCCCTCCGCTCTACCTGAATGGCACGCAGATCCCCCAAGTCAAAGAAGTTACGTATCTCGGCATCCATCTCGACAGACGCCTGACATGGCGTAGGCATATCGAATGCAAGAAACTACACCTAAAACTGAAAGCCAGCAGCCTCCACTGGATCATAAACGCCAGATCGCCCTTGTGTCTGGACTACAAGGTCCTGCTCTACACCTCCACTCTTAAGCCAATCTGGACGTACGGCTCCCAGCTTTGGGGGAACGCGAGCAGAACCAACATAGATATTATACAGCGCGCTCAATCCAAGATCCTGCGAACTATCACTGGGGCACCATGGTATATTCGAAACCAAAACATCCACAGGGACCTCGGCATTCTCGCAGTAAAAGATGAAATAGACATGCAAAAAGCGTCGTACAATGTAAAACTCTCTGCCCACCCAAATCCCCTTGCAAGGGTCTTGATTCGGGCTTCCAACCGAACCCGTCTTCAACGTACCGACCTTCCAACCCAGCTATAACTTGTCAGGGCCATTTCTACTGTTACAGTCTTTATGACTGCTAGTAAGGTTATAGTATAAGATTTGATACACTTATTGTTAGTCTCGAAAATGAGAAGATTCAATAAATAACAGCAAAGTAAAAAAAAAAAAAAAAAAAAAAAACCAAATTTGGTATGGAAGTTTCTATAAATAATAGGCAGATAAAGTTTATTTCAAATGTTTGATGCCACGCCCACCGCCCCCGCAAATCGGTAATTTTCGATTATTAAGCAAAGTATTAAACTTAGAAAGTTCTGCTAAATACCATATGAATATACCCCCCAAATTACAATCCGATCGGACCAATAACACAGAAGTTATTCAAGTCAACGTTTTCAGTACAAATGTACGAGCATCAGCCTGCGCGCTGCTTTCAGTAGTTGACGCCGACGTCGACGTCACTCTTAACGTGCGTCGCTGTGTGAGTGTGAGCGAGAAAGCTATATGTAGTAGAAGTATTTGGGCACAATTTCTGTTTGAAATTATGAGTGTGGTTACACGTTTGTAATGGATTTTAAAAATTGGGAGAAGGGTATCCTACTGTCGGGCGTTCGACTGTAGCCATATCCACTTGTTTTTTTCAAAAATTTTGAAAAATTTTTTTCCAAAAATTTTGAAATTTTTTTTTCCAAAAATTTTCAAAATTTTTTGAATTTTTTTTAAATTATTGAAAATTTTTTGAAGTTTTTGAAATTTTTTGAAACATTTTTTTTCCAAATATTTTGAAAATTTTTTTTTTCCAAAAATTTTTGAAAATTTTTATACCCTTCGACCATTGAAAATGGTCAAAAAAGGGTATACTAACTTTGTGAAATGTATGTAACAGGCATAAGGAGGCGTGGCAGACCCCATAAAGTATATATATTCTTGCTCAGGATCACTAGCCGAGTCGATTGAGCCATGTCCGTCTGTCTGTCCGTCTGTCCTGCTGTCCGTCTGTCTGTTTGAGACAACGGATCTTAGCTATTAAAAGAACTAGAGACAACAAATTTGGCATGGGGGTTCCCATAATTCCCAAGCAGATGAAGTTTATTTCAAATGTTTGATGCCACGCCCACCGCCCCCGCAAATCGGTAATTTGTGATTATTAAGCAAACTATTAAACTTATAAAGTTCTGCTTTAGTATTTATAATGCTAAATGCCATATGAACAAATTATCCAAATTACAATCCGATCGGTCCAGTTACACAGAAGTTATTCAAGTCAACGTTTTCAGTACAAATGTACGAGCAGCAGCCTGCGCGCTACTTTAGCAGTTGACGTCGACGTCACTCTTAACATGCGTCGCTGTGTGAGTGTGAGCGAGAAAGCTATATGTAGTAGAAGTATTTGTGCAAAATTTATGTTTTAAATTATGAGTGTGGTTACACGTTTGTAACGGATTTAAAAAATTGGGAGAAGGGTATCCTACTGTCGGGCGTTCGACTGTAGCCATATCCACTTGTTATTATTACTTTGCTTTTATTTATTGAATCTTCTTGTATAAGAACTAACAATAAGTTTAAAAATCTTAACTATAACATTATTAAACGGCCCTAATAATTTATTCGCTGGGTTGGTAGGTCTTTTCGCCGGAGACGGGAACGGCTGCTGAGCTGGATTAGACCTCTCGCTAGGTGGTTAGTGTGCGTGTAAAGCTTGCTATGGTATTTTTCCTTAAGTTCCGTGATTGCATTGGTAACTGATGGGATATTTAAGTCTCTTTGGAAGTTTTCACTCCGAATGTACCACGGCCCAGTGATGGTTCTCAGAATCTTTGATTGGGCTCGCTGTATGATGTCAATATTGCTATTGCTGGCATTGCCCCATAACTGTGAGCCATAGGTCCAGATAGGTTTCAATATAGAATTGTAGAGTAAGACCTTGTGATCTTGGCTGAGCGGAGAACCAGAGTTGATGAGCCAGTGTAAGTTGTTGGCTTTGATTTTAAGTTGGGTTTTATTGGCTTCAATGTGCCTGCGCCATGTGAGTCTTCTGTCAAGGTGTACTCCTAGGTATACTACCTCATCTGCTTTCGGGAGTGGTATGTTGTTCAACAAGAGCGGTGGGCAGTCTTGTCTGTTTAGCGTAAACGTCACGTGCTTGAATTTTTCGCCAGTCAGAGAGCCACTTCTCAATGTCGATGAGGTGCAGTGCCAGCTGTGCTGTAGCTTGGATAGAGGACCTTGAACGGCTAAGGATAGCTGTATCGTCAGCAAATGTGGATACCGTTAAGCGACTATTTGTAGGGATGTCGGCTGTATAGACGAGGTATAAGGTTGGCCCAAGAACGCTGCCTTGGGGGACTCCAGCCTCAATTGTATGATCAGTGGAAGTGGCAGTGTTGCACCGCACTGCAAACTTTCTGTCATAGAGGTAAGACTTCAGAAGTTTTTGTGTGCTTTCGGGTTGCGCTGTTTTATTTTAAACATTAGGCCGTCGAGCCAGACGCTGTCGAATGATTGGGATACGTCTAAAAATACTGCTGTACAGTATTCGCGATGTTCAAATGCAGTTCTTATTCCGTTGTAATACGATTTACCTGTTCAATGGTTCCGTGGCTTTCGGGAAATCCAAATTGATGGGCTGGGATTATGTTGTGGTATCTTAGATGTAGATTAAGTCGGATCAGAAGGCATTTTCCGAATAGTTTCGAAACACATGAGAGTACCCTTATTGGTCTGTAAGATGAAGGGACTGTGTGGTCCTTACCAGGCTTTGAAATCATTATGATAATCGAACTCTTCCATCGTTGTGGAAAGTAACCAAGTTTGGTGATGGCATTAAAGAGTTTGGTTATGTAGCGAACTGCAGAGTGTAGCAGCTAGATGATAATTTCCGGTGTTATAAGGTCGCAGCCGGCGGATTTTTCTGGGCGAAGATTGTCTTTGGTAATTTTAGTTACTTCTTTAGAACGAAACACAATTGGGGTGTGTTGCTGGTGGCAGTTTACGGGTGAAGACGGTAGCGCGAATGTGCTAGTAGCCTGGTTTGGCGTGAACACATTTTGTAGGTGAGCGGCAAATGTGGTGGCCCTGCCTGTATCACTACGGTCCCAGCCGCCTGAGGAATTCCTTATCGGCAAAACGGTTTCAGTCGGTGGGCGAAGAGTTGAGTGGGCTCGCCACAGTGACTTTTGTTTTGTGCCTGTTGGTGATAGTTGCTGTATGTATCGGCGCTGATCGTCTTCCTCCTCCTGTTTCAGAGCGTTGGCCAGTTTCCGTGTGGCTACTTTTAGCTTTTGTTTTGCAGTTGGGGATCTGGAAGAATGCCATTCTCTGTATAAGCGTCTTTTTTTAATTAATTGTAGTATTTGTTATTTTTAATGTTGCAGTAAGAGCTGCTGCAGTAAGGATGGATTGCAATGCACATGTGCAGCTCTCTATATCAGATTCACTATTGAGTTTTGGGCTTAGCTTAATGTGTGAACTTATATATTTTTTATACCTTAGCCAGTTTGTTTTGTGAGAAGTCAATCTGTATGGTGGTTTCACGTTTTCTGCGTACCGGCGGAGGTGAATTAGTACAGGCGAGGGATCAGATGACAGATCAGCTTTCACCAAACTGCGGGGAATATTTTTCGTAACTGCGAAGTCGATCAGGTCAGGCAGCTTATTAAGGTCTGATGGCCAGTATGTAGGACTCTCGGGGGAAACATGGTCAAGTTTATTAGTGTATTTTATTATAGTCTTATAAAGCTGTTTTCCTTTTGGGTTCACAAGTCGCGATCCCCAGTGAGTATGTTTAGCGTTGTAGTCGCCTGCTGCAATGAAGTGTGGCCCTAGTGCTTTGAAGAAATCCAGGAATTGAGCTTCTAATACTGTGAAAAGGGGGCAGTATACAGCCGCTAGTGTGAGGAGAGTTTTGTCCTCCAGCTGAATGTTGATAGATGTGGCCTGAAGATGATTTTCCGCAAATTCTTTGTAAAAGTGGTGCTTCATATGGTTCCTTATGAGTATGGCGGTGCCACCGTGTGCTTTTCCGTCGGGATGATTTGTACCATAGAAATGGTAGTCTCTTATTTGAAAATTGTATTTGCTTGTGAGATGAGTTTCCAAAAGAAGCATTACATCGATGTGCTTCTCATGTAGGAATTGAGCTAGCTCAAGTTTGCGCTGTGAAACGCCATTGGCGTTCCACGTAGCTATGCGTAAGGTGGCCATTATTTATTTGATTGTTGGGCTTCAAGCATTTGTATCAAAAGGTTTTGATTACGCATCATGTTTTGAATGGTCTTCATAAATGTCAGAAATTCCTTCATGCTTTCTTGTAGGGCTTGCATCATAGCTTCTGTTTTTGTGTCCTGCTGCGCAGCTGGGTTATAGTTTTGTTGTGTGTCTTATTTTGTGTGCACTTTATGTGGGGTTCGGGAATTTAGGGTTGGAGGCATCATTTTAAAACGGATTTTAAAACGTTTGCAAATGTTATCTTGTTAGTGTTGGATGTAGGCCAGGGAGCGAAACTTGCTGCTTTCGAGAAAAGTACTTCAGGATTTGTTTCTGATGGTGTCAGCGTAGCTGTTCCTTGGTGTGTCCGCACGGTGTTCATTCTTTTGTGAAGACGGATTTTCAGCTCTTTGTAGATTGGAGAGCCTCTGTAGTTTCCTGTGTGATTGCCCCCACAGTTATTACATTTTTTCTCGCATCCATTTTCTTTGTTAGTTTGACAGTGTTTGGAGTCGTGGAGATCTCCACAGACTACGCACACCGGGCGAAGTGTACAATACGACCTCGTATGGCCATACTCTTGGCAGTTTGTACATTGTACAGGAGCGTTACGTTTGTGCGGCTCTTCTACTGTGATCCTACGGTGCAGAAGGAACTGGAGTTTGTAAATTGGGTGAACCTCGTTTTTTCTAGGAGGCTTGTTTTCTGGTTCAAGCTCAATCTTGAAGAGTGGTTGGGGCTGCCTGTTTCTGTTTTTGATATTGAACACGCTTTTGGCGTAAAATCCCTTTTCTTTTAGCGCCTCAGTTATCTCTTCGGGCGTAACATCAACTCAATGCCCTTCAGTACTAGTTGCAGGCCCTTGCTGCTTTTAAGCTGGTAGGTGTAGAAGCCTCTTTGTTGTGCGGTAAGATAGTTTGTGACTTTTCTGTAGTTGTCCTCCGTTTTCGTTTGAAGTTTAATTTCATTGATAGTACCTCTTACGAGGGGAATTATATGAAAGCTATCTTTTCCAATAAGGAAAACTATTTACAAAAAGGAAAAGTATTTACAAAACCGCTTGTGCTCTTCTCGCGGATGTATATGGGCGGAGGCTTTGTTTTCTTCGGCTCAATATCAACCGATCCCAGCGGCACGTCCTGCCAGCAAGGCAAATGATGTCTGCGTTTGGGGTTGTCGGTGAGACGTAGGAGAAGTACGCGTTGTTGCGTTGAACTGAGAGCCGGCGTTCGCCTTGCTCACGCTGACGCTGAGCGCGAGTGTCGTTCTGATACATAGTTTTATTATTTAAGATAACAAATCACTATAAATATTTAAGCGATCCTGCATCGCATAGAACGTCTATTTGGTTTTCGGATTATTTATTTAGTTTATTTTATTAGGCGTTCACTTCACTCAAAACAACCGACTTTGTGCGGAGCTCGATAAAAACACGTCTTCACACGTCGGCGATCGAACTTATCTTATAACGTATATTAAAAACGGTTGCTGTAGAGCTAATATTGCGGCTGTAGTCAATTTTTTTTCTATTTATAGCGGTGGGTGGAGGCGTGGCAAAATTCCAAAATAAACTTGATCAGCCTGCAGTAATAACACATATTGTCACCAAATTTGGAAGTAATAGCTTTTATAATAGCTGAGATCCAGTGACTTACACGGACGGACAGACAGACAGACGGACAGACGGACATGGCTATATCGACTCGGCTGTTGATACAGATAAAGAATATATATACTTTATGGGGTCGGAGATGTCTCCTTCTGCCTGTTACATACATTTTCGGTTTGAACAAAGTTATAATACCCATCTACTCTATGAGTAGCGGGTATAAAAACAAACAAGTTGGAAAAGCTACAGTCACGCGTTGACTGTAAGACGCCATGGATTTTCAGTGTACATATATATTTAAAGTAAACCATAAAAAAAGTACTGAAGGGACAAAGCAAGCAGAATAGACAAGAGTCGATAGCATAAGTTAGAACGAGAGAAAGATATGTGAATTTTTGGCGCGAGGTAAGATTCATTACGCACACACACACCAGCGTCAACTGCTTCTTCTTTAATTTAGACGTCCGTTAAAAATGCACCGACCTCACGTTTTGTGTATTGCCTCACACACATGTAAGTATGCATGTGTGAGCTTCGCATGCATGTACTGTATACATGCACGCATAAGTACAGCATGCAAAACATCTTAAAAGGCAAAATGTAACACTTAATATAAAATTGATTAGATAAATATTAATAAATGGGAAAAATGCATATGCTTTATAAATATAAATGTAAACAAATATAAAATACAACAAAAACATAAAAAAATTAAAATAGGTAAATTCTCTTTTCGCCGTGGGGAATCGATTCCTTGCCGTTTGCATAGGAGTCCGTCATCCAAACAACTAGACAACCGTCGCTGCGCTCCGCACATGCTAAAATTTAGACCATTAGCTCAAATGTGTCATATTGTCTTGTACAACAATAACACTTCTATTGGATTAAATGAGATAATTTGTTGAAATATGATAAATGAAACTAAATATTATAATGATGAAAAAAAAAACTTTTAGAAACGAAAAATAAGGTAATTAAAACTCAACCGCCTTTTCTGAGGGTTGAAAATCTATCTCTTCTTTGTTCGATTGCCTGTTGGCTCTGCGGCTAAGTTACTATTTCGATCTCATATACACACATAACCACTTTCGCATTTAAAAGATCGAAAACGCACATGGCTGGCAGCAGCTTGCAGGCACGGCATCACAAATCAATAGAGAACGTTAACTTACGTAACTTCTATGTTTATTATCCGATCGGGTTGCAATTTATAGAATAAGTTTACAACGTATTTTTCTATATGTATGCCAAAGCTGTAAGTCAAGACTTCAATACTTTGCTTAATAATCGCATATTTAAAATTAATTACTGATTTACGGGGGCGGTGGGTGTGGTAACAAAAATTTAAAAATGACGTTTACTGCCTATAATATACATAAATCTTTCAGCCAAATTTGGAGTCTCTGTCTTTCTTAATAGCTGAGAACCGTTATCTCATAAAGGTGGACAGACGGACAGACAGACAGACGGACAGACGGACAGACAGACATGGCTAGATCGACTCGGCTAGTGATCCTGAGTAAGAATATATATAGTTTATGGAGTCGCAGATGTCTCCTTCTGCCTGTTACGCACATTCCGACAAACCTAATAGACCATGTATTTTTTAAAATCCATGGCCTAATAATAAAACCCCACATTTTGGGCGCTCGACCGGGAATGAGCAAATGTGAACGGGATTGAGCAAATGTGAACGGTATTGACATAAGTGAACAAAATTGATGATATTAAACAAAAGTTGAACGTGTAAAACAAAAAAGTACAGTCGCAAAGACAGCATTGCTGCACTGCATAAGTTTGTGTTCGAGAGTGAGGGAGACAGAAGTAATCGTCAAAGACTACGGGAATTTACTGGTTTCGATTTTGCCGAAAATGGCCAGAGATTTGGTGCAAAGAAGGAATACGCAGAAAATAATTTGACGCAGGCTGACCTTGTGGCAATATGTAACGTGCTAGGAGTAGAGTACAGAGACGAAGATTTGCATATACACATTTTCCGCAACTTGAAGAAGAACAGTTTACTGGCGTCAACCGAAGCCGACGAAGACGAAACAGACGGTGAAGCAGAAAACGTTGTGTTCCAGACGCAGAACAGAGCAACGAACGCCGAAAGAAGTGATGAAAATGTACAAGGAGCAGACGAGATGAATACCAGGCGCAACGTATTTACAGAAAACGACAGTATGTCGACGCCACGCTTTGCTATCTGCATACGCAGCTTTGACGGCACTAACACTATTCCAATCGAAGTATGGATAGAAGAGTACGAAGAGCAAGCGAGGCTTATGTATTGGAATGACTTCCAGATGTTTCTGTTTGCAAAAAAATCACTTAAAGGAATTGCAAAATTGTATGTGTTGAGCGAAAGAAGGTCTAAATTCGTGGAGTTCTCTCTAAGTAGCATTGCTATCCGAATTTAAGTCAAGTGTCAGCAGCAAGCTAGTTCACGAGCAACTCGCGCAAACGAAACGTGGCAACAACGAGTGTGTTTTCGAGTACTTTTATAGAATGAAAGATATTCTTTCCAGAGGTAAAATTGCAGATGACGCTTTCATACAGTATTTAATTGACGGCATCGACGAAAAAAGTGTAAACAAAACAATATTATATGGTGCCAAAAATATGAGTCAATTTAAAGACAAACTAAAGTGTTTCGGAACAATGATAGCAAAGGAAAATCAGAGTGAGAAAGACAGGTCGAAGCGCAATGAGAACAGTGTGAAGGAGAAAGACAGAAAAAATCAGAATGTAAACAAAGACGCGAAATAAGAGGTGAAATGCTACAACTGTGGTGAAAAAGGGCATGTGTTGAATAACTGCCAGAATAAAGAAAAAGGCAGAAAGTGTTACAAATGTAATCAGTACGGACATATTTCTAAAGAGTGCGCAAATATTGACAAAAATGTTTTAAAAATAAAACCCCACATTCAAACATACAAATTTATTTCGCTTAAATCGGATAACTACGTTACAACGTTTCAAACCTAAACTAATAGTCAAACCTATTCAGTTGAGCGGCACTGTATGTGTAGTTCCAGGAGTTTTTCAAAGGTTTTAAGCAGGAAGGAGGTGAGACTTATCGGTCAGTAGTCTTTCGGTTGCATGTGCCTGCATTATCCTGCTTTTGGCAGGAACTCAATACGTGCTGTCCTCCATTATACAGGTACATATCCCTGCCTCAGACATGCTTTAAATATTGATTCCTGCCATAGAGTGACCTTTTCTTTGGTCTTTTGCAACTTGGCTGGTATCATTCCATCTAGCCCAGGGGATTTGTAGCTCTCGAAGGAGTCTATGGCCCACTGGATTTTATGTCGTGTGATTATGTTCCCAGGTACGCCAGAGACTGGGTTTGAAGATTTCTTGTAGTTCGGTGCATTGTGCCTTCAATTGTGGGTTCCACCAGGGTGGCCTGTGTTTCCTTCTTGTTATTGAGGTCTTGCACGCTGCGTTGAAGGCTGAGGTTAGGTGATGACAGAGAGTCTTCACGGACTTCTCAATGTCAACCGTTGATAATATTGGTATTGGGGATGGAAGTGTCCTTGTCACTTTAGTCTTAAACGTATCCCAGTTGGTTTTCCGGGGATTTTCTTGCCGCCGGAGTTGCATATCTAACATAATTAAACAGACAAACCACGTGGTCACATGGCACTACTATTTCTTTAATATATTCCATATTTATCGTCCAATCTTACTGAAATTTTCACGAAACGTCCGCAAGATGGTATTAGGTGCGCAACTAAGTTCCCGCTGTTTGTCAGTAGATGACTCTAGCAGTAAGAGTTGGTCGATTTTGACATATCCAAAACGTCACGAATAACGCTTAGACATATGGTAAACAAACTGCTGCGACACATGGGTGATTTCGTTTTCGCATTATATACTTCTGGTTAAGTGAAAATGTCTAACTTTGTGCCAAACAATCGTCATTTGCGGGAAGTGTTGATTTTCTTCTTCCATTCAAAAAAAAGACAGCTGAAGCGCATCGAGAGCTCCAAAAAGTGTACGGAAATGCTGCTAATACTTATAACGATGGTACTTATAACGTCCGCAAGATGGTACTTATAACGTATATTAAAAACTGTTGCTTTAGAGCTAATATTGCAGCTGTAGTCAATTTTATTCAATTTATTGGGGCGGCAGGAGGCGTTGCAAAAATCTTAAATAAACTTGTTAAGCGTGCAGCTAGAACACATGTTGTCACAAAATTTGGTAGCTATTGCTCTTATAATAGCTGAGATTCAGTGACTCACACGGACGGACGGACAGACAGACAGACTGTAGCATTTCACATAGAAATAATCAGCATATGATATTCCTTTACCAGCGGATGGTTAACACTCTGCTGCACGGCACGCGATAAAGCCGGCTATGCTTCTTTTGAGAGATATGGGAGGGGTACATTATTAAAGGGTGCTGCAAGTGTAGGTTGGCTGAGCTAACAAAAATATAATTTGACTTCGCGTGCTTGGCTAGGTCTAGTTTTAAATGCATTTGTAACGGCGATAAGAAAACAACAGCAAACGATAAGAGAAAGTAAAGAAATTGATAGAATAGAACTAGAAGATAGAATAGATAGATATAGAAATGGCAAAAAGGAAAAGGGGAAAGGAAAATAAAAGCTAACTAAAAATGACTCGGCTCGATCAAGTTACAGCTTGCAGGTGTTGTTGCTCAGCTGTTCTTGGTTTGCCCGCCCTACCATGACCATATCGTCCGCTGTGTTCTAATATTCTCAAATGGTCCCTAACATCGAGTCGACTACCTAATTCCTTACCTCGTTTCCACCAAGCATGACCCCAACAAATAGCTCTAGCAAAATTTCATTTTAACGATAAACATTTATTTATCTTATTTATTAATATTATGCCTAATTAAATACATTTAAAAAAATTAAAAAAAAAAACGATCTAGGTGATAAAAGTTAATAAAGAGGTGTGAGAATGAGGCTGTGGAAGAATAATATCAGGGC
>JAEIFR010000137.1:0-55293 GCA_018904105.1 Zaprionus tsacasi
GAAAATTATGATTGGTGAAAAATTATCAATTTTGAAAAAAATTTCCAAAATATCAAAAAATTTGAAAAGGTCTATTATGATATAATTTAAATGTAGAATCACTCAGATAATCAAAACATAAACAAAAAGTCATTCCGCATGAAAATCGTTTGATTTATAAGAAAGTTATGATCGGTGAAAAAGTTATCAATTTTGAACAAAATATTTAGAGGGGGGACCTTTTTTTTTTTTTCCAAAAAAAAAAAAAAAAAAGAAATTTTATTATAATATAAAAAGACATTCCATTAAAAAAAAATTATTTTATTAAAAAAAAATTTTAGATAATTATTTTTTAATTTTTGAAAAAAAATTTCCAAAATATCAAAAAAATTTGAAAAGGTCTATTATGATATAATTTAAATGTAGAATCACTCAGATAATCAAAACATAAACAAAAAGTCATTCCGCATGAAAATCGTTTGATTTATAAGAAAGTTATGATCGGTGAAAAATTATCAATTTTGAACAAAATATTTACAGGGGGGACCATTGTCTAAATTTCCAAAATATCAAAAATTTGAAAAGGTCTATTATGATATAATTTAAATGTAGAATCACTCAGATAATCAAAACATAAACAAAAAGTCATTCCGCATGAAAATCGTTTGATTTATAAGAAAGTTATGATCGGTGAAAAATTA
The DNA here is from genome assembly GCA_018904105.1 of Zaprionus tsacasi. Lineage (NCBI taxonomy): Eukaryota > Metazoa > Arthropoda > Insecta > Diptera > Drosophilidae > Zaprionus > Zaprionus tsacasi. Next base: position 681 of record JAEIFR010000137.1, read on the forward strand.
TCAATTTTGAAAAAAAAATTTACAGGGGGACCATTGTCTATATTTCCAAAATATCAAAAAATTTGAAAAGGTCTATTATGATATAATTTAAATGTAGAATCACTCAGATAATCAAAACATAAACATAAAGTCATTCCGCATGAAAATCGTTTGATTTATAAGAAAGTTATGATTGGTGAAAAATTATCAATTTTGAAAAAAATTTCCAAAATATCAAAAAATTTGAAAAGGTCTATTATGATATAATTTAAATGTAGAATCACTCAGATAATCAAAACATAAACAAAAAGTCATTCCGCATGAAAATCGTTTGATTTATAAGAAAGTTATGATCGGTGAAAAATTATCAATTTTGAACAAAATATTTACAGGGGGGACCATTGTCTAAATTTGCAAAATATCAAAAAATTTGAAAAGGTCTATTATGATATAATTTAAATGTAGAATCACTCAGATAATCAAAACATAAACAAAAAGTCATTACGCATGAAAATCGTTTGATTTATAAGAAAGTTATGATCGGTGAAAAATTATCAATTTTGAAAAAAAAATTTACAGGGGGGACCATTGTCTAAATTTCCAAAATATCAAAAATTTGAAAAGGTCTATTATGATATAATTTAAATGTAGAATCACTCAGATAATCAAAACATAAACAAAAAGTCATTCCGCATGAAAATCGTTTGATTTATAAGAAAGTTATGATCGGTGAAAAATTATCAATTTTGAACAAAATATTTACAGGGGGGACCATTGTCTAAATTTCCAAAATATCAAAAAATTTGAAAAGGTCTATTATGATATAATTTAAATGTAGAATCACTCAGATAATCAAAACATAAACAAAAAGTCATTCCGCATGAAAATCGTTTGATTTATAAGAAAGTTATGATCGGTGAAAAATTATCAATTTTGAAAAAAAAAATTTACAGGGGGACCATTGTCTAAATTTCCAAAATATCAAAAATTTGAAAAGGTCTATTATGATATAATTTAAATGTAGAATCACTCAGATAATCAAAACATAAACAAAAAGTCATTCCGCATGAAAATCGTTTGATTTATAAGAAAGTTATGATTGGTGAAAAATGATCAATTTTGAAAAAATTACGGGGACCATTGAAAAAATTTCCAAAATATCAAAAAATTTGAAAAGGTCTATTATGATATAATTTAAATGTAGAATCACTCAGATAATCAAAACATAAACAAAAAGTCATTCCGCATGAAAATCGTTTGATTTATAAGAAAGTTATGATCGGTGAAAAATTATCAATTTTGATAAAAAAATTTCCAAAATATCAAAAAATTTGAAAAGGTCTATTATGATATAATTTAAATGTAGAATCACTCAGATAATCAAAACATAAACAAAAAGTCATTCCGCATGAAAATCGTTTGATTTATAAGAAAGTTATGATCGGTGAAAAATTATCAATTTTGAACAAAATATTTACAGGGGGGACCATTGTCTAAATTTCCAAAATATCAAAAATTTGAAAAGGTCTATTATGATATAATTTAAATGTAGAATCACTCAGATAATCAAAACATAAACAAAAAGTCATTCCGCATGAAAATCGTTTGATTTATAAGAAAGTTATGATTGGTGAAAAATTATCAATTTTGAAAAAAAAATTTCCAAAATATCAAAAAATTTGAAAAGGGTATTATGATATAATTTAAATGTAGAATCACTCAGATAATCAAAACATAAACAAAAAGTCATTCCGCATGAAAATCGTTTGATTTATAAGAAAGTTATGATCGGTGAAAAATTATCAATTTTGAACAAAATATTTACAGGGGGGACCATTGTCTAAATTTCCAAAATATCAAAAAATTTGAAAAGGTCTATTATGATATAATTTAAATGTAGAATCACTCAGATAATCAAAACATAAACAAAAAGTCATTCCGCATGAAAATCGTTTGATTTATAAGAAAGTTATGATCGGTGAAAAATTATCAATTTTGAAAAAAAATGTACAGGGGGGACCATTGTCTAAATTTCCAAAATATCAAAAATTTGAAAAGGTCTATTATGATATAATTTAAATGTAGAATCACTCAGATAATCAAAACATAAACAAAAAGTCATTCCGCATGAAAATCGTTTGATTTATAAGAAAGTTATGATCGGTGAAAAATTATCAATTTTGAAAAAAAATTTCCAAAATATCAAAAAATTTGAAAAGGTCTATTATGATATAATTTAAATGTAGAATCACTCAGATAATCAAAACATAAACAAAAAGTCATTCCGCATGAAAATCGTTTGATTTATAAGAAAGTTATGATCGGTGAAAAATTATCAATTTTGAACAAAATATTTACAGGGGGGACCATTGTCTAAATTTCCAAAATATCAAAAAATTTGAAAAGGTCTATTATGATATAATTTAAATGTAGAATCACTCAGATAATCAAAACATAAACAAAAAGTCATTCCGCATGAAAATCGTTTGATTTATAAGAAAGTTATGATCGGTGAAAAATTATCAATTTTGAAAAAAAAAATGTACAGGGGGGACCATTGTCTAAATTTCCAAAATATCAAAAATTTGAAAAGGTCTATTATGATATAATTTAAATGTAGAATCACTCAGATAATCAAAACATAAACAAAAAGTCATTCCGCATGAAAATCGTTTGATTTATAAGAAAGTTATGATCGGTGAAAAATTATCAATTTTGAAAAAAAAATTTCCAAAATATCAAAAAATTTGAAAAGGTCTATTATGATATAATTTAAATGTAGAATCACTCAGATAATCAAAACATAAACAAAAAGTCATTCCGCATGAAAATCGTTTGATTTATAAGAAAGTTATGATCGGTGAAAAATTATCAATTTTGAACAAAATATTTACAGGGGGACCATTGTCTAAATTTCCAAAATATCAAAAATTTGAAAAGGTCTATTATGATATAATTTAAATGTAGAATCACTCAGATAATCAAAACATAAACAAAAAGTCATTCCGCATGAAAATCGTTTGATTTATAAGAAAGTTATGATTGGTGAAAAATTATCAATTTTGAAAAAAAAATTTCCAAAATATCAAAAAATTTGAAAAGGTCTATTATGATATAATTTAAATGTAGAATCACTCAGATAATCAAAACATAAACAAAAAGTCATTCCGCATGAAAATCGTTTGATTTATAAGAAAGTTATGATCGGTGAAAAATTATCAATTTTGAACAAAATATTTACAGGGGGGACCATTGTCTAAATTTCCAAAATATCAAAAAATTTGAAAAGGTCTATTATGATATAATTTAAATGTAGAATCACTCAGATAATCAAAACATAAACAAAAAGTCATTCCGCATGAAAATCGTTTGATTTATAAGAAAGTTATGATCGGTGAAAAATTATCAATTTTGAAAAAAAAATGTACAGGGGGGACCATTGTCTAAATTTCCAAAATATCAAAAATTTGAAAAGGTCTATTATGATATAATTTAAATGTAGAATCACTCAGATAATCAAAACATAAACAAAAAGTCATTCCGCATGAAAATCGTTTGATTTATAAGAAAGTTATGATCGGTGAAAAATGATCAATTTTGAACAAAATATTTACAGGGGGGACCATTGTCTAAATTTCCAAAATATCAAAAAATTTGAAAAGGTCTATTATGATATAATTTAAATGTAGAATCACTCAGATAATCAAAACATAAACAAAAAGTCATTCTGCATGAAAATCGTTTGATTTATAAGAAAGTTATGATCGGTGAAAAATTATCAATTTTGAACAAAATATTTACAGGGGGGACCATTGTCTAAATTTCCAAAATATCAGAAATTTGAAAAGGTTTATTATGATATCAAAATATTTACAGGGGGGACCATTGTCTAAATTTCCAAAATATCAGAAATTTGAAAAGGTCTATTATGATATAATTTAAATGTAGAATCACTCAGATAATCAAAACATAAACAAAAAGTCATTCCGCATGAAAATCGTTTGATTTATAAGAAAGTTATGATCGGTGAAAAATTATCAATTTTGAAAAAAAAATTTCCAAAATATCAAAAAATTTGAAAAGGTCTATTATGATATAATTTAAATGTAGAATCACTCAGATAATCAAAACATAAACAAAAAGTCATTCCGCATGAAAATCGTTTGATTTATAAGAAAGTTATGATCGGTGAAAAATTATCAATTTTGAACAAAATATTTACAGGGGGGACCATTGTCTAAATTTCCAAAATATCAGAAATTTGAAAAGGTCTATTATGATATAATTTAAATGTAGAATCACTCAGATAATCAAAACATAAACAAAAAGTCATTCCGCATGAAAATCGTTTGATTTATAAGAAAGTTATGATTGGTGAAAAATTATCAATTTTGAAAAAAAAATTTCCAAAATATCAAAAAATTTGAAAAGGTCTATTATGATATAATTTAAATGTAGAATCACTCAGATAATCAAAACATAAACAAAAAGTCATTCCGCATGAAAATCGTTTGATTTATAAGAAAGTTATGATCGGTGAAAAATTATCAATTTTGAACAAAATATTTACAGGGGGGACCATTGTCTAAATTTCCAAAATATCAAAAAATTTGAAAAGGTCTATTATGATATAATTTAAATGTAGAATCACTCAGATAATCAAAACATAAACAAAAAGTCATTCCGCATGAAAATCGTTTGATTTATAAGAAAGTTATGATCGGTGAAAAATTATCAATTTTGAAAAAAAAAATGTACAGGGGGGACCATTGTCTAAATTTCCAAAATATCAAAAAATTTGAAAAGGTCTATTATGATATAATTTAAATGTAGAATCACTCAGATAATCAAAACATAAACAAAAAGTCATTCCGCATGAAAATCGTTTGATTTATAAGAAAGTTATGATCGGTGAAAAATTATCAATTTTGAACAAAATATTTACAGGGGGGACCATTGTCTAAATTTCCAAAATATCAGAAATTTGAAAAGGTCTATTATGATATAATTTAAATGTAGAATCACTCAGATAATCAAAACATAAACAAAAAGTCATTCTGCATGAAAATCGTTTGATTTATAAGAAAGTTATGATCGGTGAAAAATTATCAATTTTGAACAAAATATTTACAGGGGGGACCATTGTCTAAATTTCCAAAATATCAGAAATTTGAAAAGGTCTATTATGATATAATTTAAATGTAGAATCACTCAGATAATCAAAACATAAACAAAAAGTCATTCCGCATGAAAATCGTTTGATTTATAAGAAAGTTATGATCGGTGAAAAATTATCAATTTTGAAAAAAAAATTTACAGGGGGGACCATTGTCTAAATTTCCAAAATATCAAAAATTTGAAAAGGTCTATTATGATATAATTTAAATGTAGAATCACTCAGATAATCAAAACATAAACAAAAAGTCATTCCGCATGAAAATCGTTTGATTTATAAGAAAGTTATGATTGGTGAAAAATTATCAATTTTGAAAAAAAAATTTCCAAAATATCAAAAAATTTGAAAAGGTCTATTATGATATAATTTAAATGTAGAATCACTCAGATAATCAAAACATAAACAAAAAGTCATTCCGCATGAAAATCGTTTGATTTATAAGAAAGTTATGATCGGTGAAAAATTATCAATTTTGAACAAAATATTTACAGGGGGGACCATTGTCTAAATTTCCAAAATATCAAACATTTGAAAAGGTCTATTATGATATAATTTAAATGTAGAATCACTCAGATAATCAAAACATAAACAAAAAGTCATTCCGCATGAAAATCGTTTGATTTATAAGAAAGTTATGATCGGTGAAAAATTATCAATTTTGAACAAAATATTTACAGGGGGGACCATTGTCTAAATTTCCAAAATATCAAAAAATTTGAAAAGGTCTATTATGATATAATTTAAATGTAGAATCACTCAGATAATCAAAACATAAACAAAAAGTCATTCCGCATGAAAATCGTTTGATTTATAAGAAAGTTATGATCGGTGAAAAATTATCAATTTTGAACAAAATATTTACAGGGGGACCATTGTCTAAATTTCCAAAATATCAAAAAATTTGAAAAGGTCTATTATGATATAATTTAAATGTAGAATCACTCAGATAATCAAAACATTAACAAAAAGTCATTCCGCATGAAAATCGTTTGATTTATAAGAAAGTTATGATCGGTGAAAAATTATCAATTTTGAAAAAAAAATTTACAGGGGGACCATTGTCTAAATTTCCAAAATATCAAAAAATTTGAAAAGGTCTATTATGATATAATTTAAATGTAGAATCACTCAGATAATCAAAACATAAACAAAAAGTCATTCCGCATGAAAATCGTTTGATTTATAAGAAAGTTATGACAAAATTATCAATTTTGAAAAAAAAATTTACAGGGGGACCATTGTCTAAATTTCCAAAATATCAAAAAATTTGAAAAGGTCTATTATGATATAATTTAAATGTAGAATCACTCAGATAATCAAAACATAAACAAAAAGTCATTCCGCATGAAAATCGTTTGATTTATAAGAAAGTTATGATCGGTGAAAAATTATCAATTTTGAAAAAAAATTTCCAAAATTTCAAAAAATTTGAAAAGGTCTATTATGATATAATTTAAATGTAGAATCACTCAGATAATCAAAACATAAACAAAAAGTCATTCCGCATGAAAATCGTTTGATTTATAAGAAAGTTATGATCGGTGAAAAATTATCAATTTTGAACAAAATATTTACAGGGGGGACCATTGTCTAAATTTCCAAAATATCAAAAAATTTGAAAAGGTCTATTATGATATAATTTAAATGTAGAATCACTCAGATAATCAAAACATAAACAAAAAGTCATTCCGCATGAAAATCGTTTGATTTATAAGAAAGTTATGATCGGTGAAAAATTATCAATTTTGAAAAAAAAATTTACAGGGGGACCATTGTCTAAATTTCCAAAATATCAAAAATTTGAAAAGGTCTATTATGATATAATTTAAATGTAGAATCACTCAGATAATCAAAACATAAACAAAAAGTCATTCCGCATGAAAATCGTTTGATTTATAAGAAAGTTATGATTGGTGAAAAATTATCAATTTTGAAAAAAAAATTTCCAAAATATCAAAAAATTTGAAAAGGTCTATTATGATATAATTTAAATGTAGAATCACTCAGATAATCAAAACATAAACAAAAAGTCATTCCGCATGAAAATCGTTTGATTTATAAGAAAGTTATGATCGGTGAAAAATTATCAATTTTGAACAAAATATTTACAGGGGGGACCATTGTCTAAATTTCCAAAATATCAAAAAATTTGAAAAGGTCTATTATGATATAATTTAAATGTAGAATCACTCAGATAATCAAAACATAAACAAAAAGTCATTCCGCATGAAAATCGTTTGATTTATAAGAAAGTTATGATTGGTGAAAAATTATCAATTTTGAAAAAAAAATTTCCAAAATATCAAAAAATTTGAAAAGGTCTATTATGATATAATTTAAATGTAGAATCACTCAGATAATCAAAACATAAACAAAAAGTCATTCCGCATGAAAATCGTTTGATTTATAAGAAAGTTATGATCGGTGAAAAATTATCAATTTTGAACAAAATATTTACAGGGGGGACCATTGTCTAAATTTCCAAAATATCAAAAATTTGAAAAGGTCTATTATGATATAATTTAAATGTAGAATCACTCAGATAATCAAAACATAAACAAAAAGTCATTCCGCATGAAAATCGTTTGATTTATAAGAAAGTTATGATCGGTGAAAAATTATCAATTTTGAAAAAAAAAATTTACAGGGGGACCATTGTCTACATTTCCAAAATATCAAAAATTTGAAAAGGTCTATTATGATATAATTTAAATGTAGAATCACTCAGATAATCAAAACATAAACAAAAAGTCATTCCGCATGAAAATCGTTTGATTTATAAGAAAGTTATGATCGGTGAAAAATTATCAATTTTGAACAAAATATTTACAGGGGGGACCATTGTCTAAATTTCCAAAATATCAAAAATTTGAAAAGGTCTATTATGATATAATTTAAATGTAGAATCACTCAGATAATCAAAACATAAACAAAAAGTCATTCCGCATGAAAATCGTTTGATTTATAAGAAAGTTATGATCGGTGAAAAATTATCAATTTTGAAAAAAAAATTTACAGGGGGGACCATTGTCTAAATTTCCAAAATATCAAAAATTTGAAAAGGTCTATTATGATATAATTTAAATGTAGAATCACTCAGATAATCAAAACATAAACAAAAAGTCATTCCGCATGAAAATCGTTTGATTTATAAGAAAGTTATGATTGGTGAAAAATTATCAATTTTGAAAAAAAAATTTCCAAAATATCAAAAAATTTGAAAAGGTCTATTATGATATAATTTAAATGTAGAATCACTCAGATAATCAAAACATAAACAAAAAGTCATTCCGCATGAAAATCGTTTGATTTATAAGAAAGTTATGATCGGTGAAAAATTATCAATTTTGAACAAAAATATTTACAGGGGGGACCATTGTCTAAATTTCCAAAATATCAAAAAATTTGAAAAGGTCTATTATGATATAATTTAAATGTAGAATCACTCAGATAATCAAAACATAAACAAAAAGTCATTCCGCATGAAAATCGTTTGATTTATAAGAAAGTTATGATCGGTGAAAAATTATCAATTTTGAAAAAAAAATTTACAGGGGGACCATTGTCTAAATTTCCAAAATATCAAAAATTTGAAAAGGTCTATTATGATATAATTTAAATGTAGAATCACTCAGATAATCAAAACATAAACAAAAAGTCATTCCGCATGAAAATCGTTTGATTTATAAGAAAGTTATGATTGGTGAAAAATTATCAATTTTGAAAAAAAAATTTCCAAAATATCAAAAAATTTGAAAAGGTCTATTATGATATAATTTAAATGTAGAATCACTCAGATAATCAAAACATAAACAAAAAGTCATTCCGCATGAAAATCGTTTGATTTATAAGAAAGTTATGATCGGTGAAAAATTATCAATTTTGAACAAAATATTTACAGGGGGACCATTGTCTAAATTTCCAAAATATCAAAAAATTTGAAAAGGTCTATTATGATATAATTTAAATGTAGAATCACTCAGATAATCAAAACATAAACAAAAAGTCATTCCGCATGAAAATCGTTTGATTTATAAGAAAGTTATGATTGGTGAAAAATTATCAATTTTGAAAAAATTAAAAAAAATTTCCAAAATATCAAAAAATTTGAAAAGGTCTATTATGATATAATTTAAATGTAGAATCACTCAGATAATCAAAACATAAACAAAAAGTCATTCCGCATGAAAATCGTTTGATTTATAAGAAAGTTATGATCGGTGAAAAATTATCAATTTTGAACAAAATATTTACAGGGGGGACCATTGTCTAAATTTCCAAAATATCAAAAAATTTGAAAAGGTCTATTATGATATAATTTAAATGTAGAATCACTCAGATAATCAAAACATAAACAAAAAGTCATTCCGCATGAAAATCGTTTGATTTATAAGAAAGTTATGATCGGTGAAAAATTATCAATTTTGAACAAAATATTTACAGGGGGACCATTGTCTAAATTTCCAAAATATCAAAAAATTTGAAAAGGTCTATTATGATATAATTTAAATGTAGAATCACTCAGATAATCAAAACATAAACAAAAAGTCATTCCGCATGAAAATCGTTTGATTTATAAGAAAGTTATGATCGGTGAAAAATTATCAATTTTGAAAAAAAAATTTACAGGGGGACCATTGTCTAAATTTCCAAAATATCAAAAATTTGAAAAGGTCTATTATGATATAATTTAAATGTAGAATCACTCAGATAATCAAAACATAAACAAAAAGTCATTCCGCATGAAAATCGTTTGATTTATAAGAAAGTTATGATTGGTGAAAAATTATCAATTTTGTTGTAAAAATTTCCAAAATATCAAAAAATTTGAAAAGGTCTATTATGATATAATTTAAATGTAGAATCACTCAGATAATCAAAACATAAACAAAAAGTCATTCCGCATGAAAATCGTTTGATTTATAAGAAAGTTATGATCGGTGAAAAATTATCAATTTTGAACAAAATATTTACAGGGGGGACCATTGTCTAAATTTCCAAAATATCAAAAAATTTGAAAAGGTCTATTATGATATAATTTAAATGTAGAATCACTCAGATAATCAAAACATAAACAAAAAGTCATTCCGCATGAAAATCGTTTGATTTATAAGAAAGTTATGATCGGTGAAAAATTATCAATTTTGAAAAAAAAATTTACAGGGGGGACCATTGTCTAAATTTCCAAAATATCAAAAATTTGAAAAGGTCTATTATGATATAATTTAAATGTAGAATCACTCAGATAATCAAAACATAAACAAAAAGTCATTCCGCATGAAAATCGTTTGATTTATAAGAAAGTTATGATTGGTGAAAAATTATCAATTTTGAAAAAAAATTTCCAAAATATCAAAAAATTTGAAAAGGTCTATTATGATATAATTTAAATGTAGAATCACTCAGATAATCAAAACATAAACAAAAAGTCATTCCGCATGAAAATCGTTTGATTTATAAGAAAGTTATGATCGGTGAAAAATTATCAATTTTGAACAAAATATTTACAGGGGGGACCATTGTCTAAATTTCCAAAATATCAAAAAATTTGAAAAGGTCTATTATGATATAATTTAAATGTAGAATCACTCAGATAATCAAAACATAAACAAAAAGTCATTCCGCATGAAAATCGTTTGATTTATAAGAAAGTTATGATTGGTGAAAAATTATCAATTTTGAAAAAAAATTTCCAAAATATCAAAAAATTTGAAAAGGTCTATTATGATATAATTTAAATGTAGAATCACTCAGATAATCAAAACATAAACAAAAAGTCATTCCGCATGAAAATCGTTTGATTTATAAGAAAGTTATGATCGGTGAAAAATTATCAATTTTGAACAAAATATTTACAGGGGGGACCATTGTCTAAATTTCCAAAATATCAAAAAATTTGAAAAGGTCTATTATGATATAATTTAAATGTAGAATCACTCAGATAATCAAAACATAAACAAAAAGTCATTCCGCATGAAAATCGTTTGATTTATAAGAAAGTTATGATCGGTGAAAAATTATCAATTTTGAAAAAAATATTTACAGGGGGGACCATTGTCTAAATTTCCAAAATATCAAAAAATTTGAAAAGGTCTATTATGATATAATTTAAATGTAGAATCACTCAGATAATCAAAACATAAACAAAAAGTCATTCCGCATGAAAATCGTTTGATTTATAAGAAAGTTATGATCGGTGAAAAATTATCAATTTTGAAAAAAAAAATTTACAGGGGGGACCATTGTCTAAATTTCCAAAATATCAAAAAATTTGAAAAGGTCTATTATGATATAATTTAAATGTAGAATCACTCAGATAATCAAAACATAAACAAAAAGTCATTCCGCATGAAAATCGTTTGATTTATAAGAAAGTTATGATCGGTGAAAAATTATCAATTTTGAAAAAAATTTCCAAAATATCAAAAAATTTGAAAAGGTCTATTATGATATAATTTAAATGTAGAATCACTCAGATAATCAAAACATAAACAAAAAGTCATTCCGCATGAAAATCGTTTGATTTATAAGAAAGTTATGATCGGTGAAAAATTATCAATTTTGAACAAAATATTTACAGGGGGACCATTGTCTAAATTTCCAAAATATCAAAAAATTTGAAAAGGTCTATTATGATATAATTTAAATGTAGAATCACTCAGATAATCAAAACATAAACAAAAAGTCATTCCGCATGAAAATCGTTTGATTTATAAGAAAGTTATGATCGGTGAAAAATTATCAATTTTGAAAAAAAAATTTACAGGGGGGACCATTGTCTAAATTTCCAAAATATCAAAAAATTTGAAAAGGTCTATTATGATATAATTTAAATGTAGAATCACTCAGATAATCAAAACATAAACAAAAAGTCATTCCGCATGAAAATCGTTTGATTTATAAGAAAGTTATGATTGGTGAAAAATTATCAATTTTGAAAAAAATTTCCAAAATATCAAAAAATTTGAAAAGGTCTATTATGATATAATTTAAATGTAGAATCACTCAGATAATCAAAACATAAACAAAAAGTCATTCCGCATGAAAATCGTTTGATTTATAAGAAAGTTATGATCGGTGAAAAATTATCAATTTTGAACAAAATATTTACAGGGGGGACCATTGTCTAAATTTCCAAAATATCAAAAAATTTGAAAAGGTCTATTATGATATAATTTAAATGTAGAATCACTCAGATAATCAAAACATAAACAAAAAGTCATTCCGCATGAAAATCGTTTGATTTATAAGAAAGTTATGATCGGTGAAAAATTATCAATTTTGAAAAAAATATTTACAGGGGGGACCATTGTCTAAATTTCCAAAATATCAAAAAATTTGAAAAGGTCTATTATGATATAATTTAAATGTAGAATCACTCAGATAATCAAAACATAAACAAAAAGTCATTCCGCATGAAAATCGTTTGATTTATAAGAAAGTTATGATTGGTGAAAAATTATCAATTTTGAAAAAAAATTTCCAAAATATCAAAATATCAAAAAATTTGAAAAGGTCTATTATGATATAATTTAAATGTAGAATCACTCAGATAATCAAAACATAAACAAAAAGTCATTCCGCATGAAAATCGTTTGATTTATAAGAAAGTTATGATCGGTGAAAAATTATCAATTTTGAACAAAATATTTACAGGGGGGACCATTGTCTAAATTTCCAAAATATCAAAAAATTTGAAAAGGTCTATTATGATATAATTTAAATGTAGAATCACTCAGATAATCAAAACATAAACAAAAAGTCATTCCGCATGAAAATCGTTTGATTTATAAGAAAGTTATGATCGGTGAAAAATTATCAATTTTGAAAAAAAAATTTACAGGGGGGACCATTGTCTAAATTTCCAAAATATCAAAAATTTGAAAAGGTCTATTATGATATAATTTAAATGTAGAATCACTCAGATAATCAAAACATAAACAAAAAGTCATTCCGCATGAAAATCGTTTGATTTATAAGAAAGTTATGATTGGTGAAAAATTATCAATTTTGAAAAAAAATTTCCAAAATATCAAAAAATTTGAAAAGGTCTATTATGATATAATTTAAATGTAGAATCACTCAGATAATCAAAACATAAACAAAAAGTCATTCCGCATGAAAATCGTTTGATTTATAAGAAAGTTATGATCGGTGAAAAATTATCAATTTTGAACAAAATATTTACAGGGGGACCATTGTCTAAATTTCCAAAATATCAAAAAATTTGAAAAGGTCTATTATGATATAATTTAAATGTAGAATCACTCAGATAATCAAAACATAAACAAAAAGTCATTCCGCATGAAAATCGTTTGATTTATAAGAAAGTTATGATCGGTGAAAAATTATCAATTTTGAACAAAATATTTACAGGGGGGACCATTGTCTAAATTTCCAAAATATCAAAAATTTGAAAAGGTCTATTATGATATAATTTAAATGTAGAATCACTCAGATAATCAAAACATAAACAAAAAGTCATTCCGCATGAAAATCGTTTGATTTATAAGAAAGTTATGATTGGTGAAAAATTATCAATTTTGAAAAAAATTTCCAAAATATCAAAAAATTTGAAAAGGTCTATTATGATATAATTTAAATGTAGAATCACTCAGATAATCAAAACATAAACAAAAAGTCATTCCGCATGAAAATCGTTTGATTTATAAGAAAGTTATGATCGGTGAAAAATTATCAATTTTGAACAAAATATTTACAGGGGGGACCATTGTCTAAATTTCCAAAATATCAAAAAATTTGAAAAGGTCTATTATGATATAATTTAAATGTAGAATCACTCAGATAATCAAAACATAAACAAAAAGTCATTCCGCATGAAAATCGTTTGATTTATAAGAAAGTTATGATCGGTGAAAAATTATCAATTTTGAAAAAAAAAATTTACAGGGGGACCATTGTCTAAATTTCCAAAATATCAAAAAATTTGAAAAGGTCTATTATGATATAATTTAAATGTAGAATCACTCAGATAATCAAAACATAAACAAAAAGTCATTCCGCATGAAAATCGTTTGATTTATAAGAAAGTTATGATTGGTGAAAAATTATCAATTTTGAAAAAAAATTTCCAAAATATCAAAAAATTTGAAAAGGTCTATTATGATATAATTTAAATGTAGAATCACTCAGATAATCAAAACATAAACAAAAAGTCATTCCGCATGAAAATCGTTTGATTTATAAGAAAGTTATGATCGGTGAAAAATTATCAATTTTGAACAAAATATTTACAGGGGGACCATTGTCTAAATTTCCAAAATATCAAAAAATTTGAAAAGGTCTATTATGATATAATTTAAATGTAGAATCACTCAGATAATCAAAACATAAACAAAAAGTCATTCCGCATGAAAATCGTTTGATTTATAAGAAAGTTATGATCGGTGAAAAATTATCAATTTTGAAAAAAAAAATTTACAGGGGGGACCATTGTCTAAATTTCCAAAATATCAAAAATTTGAAAAGGTCTATTATGATATAATTTAAATGTAGAATCACTCAGATAATCAAAACATAAACAAAAAGTCATTCCGCATGAAAATCGTTTGATTTATAAGAAAGTTATGATTGGTGAAAAATTATCAATTTTGAAAAAAAAAAATTTCCAAAATATCAAAAAATTTGAAAAGGTCTATTATGATATAATTTAAATGTAGAATCACTCAGATAATCAAAACATAAACAAAAAGTCATTCCGCATGAAAATCGTTTGATTTATAAGAAAGTTATGATCGGTGAAAAATTATCAATTTTGAACAAAATATTTACAGGGGGGACCATTGTCTAAATTTCCAAAATATCAAAAATTTGAAAAGGTCTATTATGATATAATTTAAATGTAGAATCACTCAGATAATCAAAACATAAACAAAAAGTCATTCCGCATGAAAATCGTTTGATTTATAAGAAAGTTATGATCGGTGAAAAATTATCAATTTTGAAAAAAAAATTTACAGGGGGACCATTGTCTAAATTTCCAAAATATCAAAAATTTGAAAAGGTCTATTATGATATAATTTAAATGTAGAATCACTCAGATAATCAAAACATAAACAAAAAGTCATTCCGCATGAAAATCGTTTGATTTATAAGAAAGTTATGATTGGTGAAAAATTATCAATTTTGAAAAAAAAATTTCCAAAATATCAAAAAATTTGAAAAGGTCTATTATGATATAATTTAAATGTAGAATCACTCAGATAATCAAAACATAAACAAAAAGTCATTCCGCATGAAAATCGTTTGATTTATAAGAAAGTTATGATCGGTGAAAAATTATCAATTTTGAACAAAATATTTACAGGGGGGACCATTGTCTAAATTTCCAAAATATCAAAAAATTTGAAAAGGTCTATTATGATATAATTTAAATGTAGAATCACTCAGATAATCAAAACATAAACAAAAAGTCATTCCGCATGAAAATCGTTTGATTTATAAGAAAGTTATGATCGGTGAAAAATTATCAATTTTGAAAAAAAAATTTACAGGGGGGACCATTGTCTAAATTTCCAAAATATCAAAAATTTGAAAAGGTCTATTATGATATAATTTAAATGTAGAATCACTCAGATAATCAAAACATAAACAAAAAGTCATTCCGCATGAAAATCGTTTGATTTATAAGAAAGTTATGATTGGTGAAAAATTATCAATTTTGAAAAAAAATTTCCAAAATATCAAAAAATTTGAAAAGGTCTATTATGATATAATTTAAATGTAGAATCACTCAGATAATCAAAACATAAACAAAAAGTCATTCCGCATGAAAATCGTTTGATTTATAAGAAAGTTATGATCGGTGAAAAATTATCAATTTTGAACAAAATATTTACAGGGGGGACCATTGTCTAAATTTCCAAAATATCAAAAAATTTGAAAAGGTCTATTATGATATAATTTAAATGTAGAATCACTCAGATAATCAAAACATAAACAAAAAGTCATTCCGCATGAAAATCGTTTGATTTATAAGAAAGTTATGATCGGTGAAAAATTATCAATTTTGAAAAAAAAATTTACAGGGGGGACCATTGTCTAAATTTCCAAAATATCAAAAATTTGAAAAGGTCTATTATGATATAATTTAAATGTAGAATCACTCAGATAATCAAAACATAAACAAAAAGTCATTCCGCATGAAAATCGTTTGATTTATAAGAAAGTTATGATTGGTGAAAAATTATCAATTTTGAAAAAAAAATTTCCAAAATATCAAAAAATTTGAAAAGGTCTATTATGATATAATTTAAATGTAGAATCACTCAGATAATCAAAACATAAACAAAAAGTCATTCCGCATGAAAATCGTTTGATTTATAAGAAAGTTATGATCGGTGAAAAATTATCAATTTTGAACAAAATATTTACAGGGGGGACCATTGTCTAAATTTCCAAAATATCAAAAAATTTGAAAAGGTCTATTATGATATAATTTAAATGTAGAATCACTCAGATAATCAAAACATAAACAAAAAGTCATTCCGCATGAAAATCGTTTGATTTATAAGAAAGTTATGATTGGTGAAAAATTATCAATTTTGAAAAAAAATTTCCAAAATATCAAAAAATTTGAAAAGGTCTATTATGATATAATTTAAATGTAGAATCACTCAGATAATCAAAACATAAACAAAAAGTCATTCCGCATGAAAATCGTTTGATTTATAAGAAAGTTATGATCGGTGAAAAATTATCAATTTTGAAAAAAAAATTTACAGGGGGGACCATTGTCTAAATTTCCAAAATATCAAAAATTTGAAAAGGTCTATTATGATATAATTTAAATGTAGAATCACTCAGATAATCAAAACATTAACAAAAAGTCATTCCGCATGAAAATCGTTTGATTTATAAGAAAGTTATGATTGGTGAAAAATTATCAATTTTGAAAAAAAATTTCCAAAATTTCAAAATATCAAAAAATTTGAAAAGGTCTATTATGATATAATTTAAATGTAGAATCACTCAGATAATCAAAACATAAACAAAAAGTCATTCCGCATGAAAATCGTTTGATTTATAAGAAAGTTATGATCGGTGAAAAATTATCAATTTTGAACAAAATATTTACAGGGGGGACCATTGTCTAAATTTCCAAAATATCAAAAAATTTGAAAAGGTCTATTATGATATAATTTAAATGTAGAATCACTCAGATAATCAAAACATAAACAAAAAGTCATTCCGCATGAAAATCGTTTGATTTATAAGAAAGTTATGATTGGTGAAAAATTATCAATTTTGAAAAAAAAATTTCCAAAATAACAAAAAATTTGAAAAGGTCTATTATGATATAATTTAAATGTAGAATCACTCAGATAATCAAAACATAAACAAAAAGTCATTCCGCATGAAAATCGTTTGATTTATAAGAAAGTTATGATCGGTGAAAAATTATCAATTTTGAACAAAATATTTACAGGGGGGACCATTGTCTAAATTTCCAAAATATCAAAAAATTTGAAAAGGTCTATTATGATATAATTTAAATGTAGAATCACTCAGATAATCAAAACATAAACAAAAAGTCATTCCGCATGAAAATCGTTTGATTTATAAGAAAGTTATGATCGGTGAAAAATTATCAATTTTGAAAAAAAAAATTTACAGGGGGGACCATTGTCTAAATTTCCAAAATATCAAAAATTTGAAAAGGTCTATTATGATATAATTTAAATGTAGAATCACTCAGATAATCAAAACATAAACAAAAAGTCATTCCGCATGAAAATCGTTTGATTTATAAGAAAGTTATGATTGGTGAAAAATTATCAATTTTGAAAAAAAATTTCCAAAATATCAAAAAATTTGAAAAGGTCTATTATGATATAATTTAAATGTAGAATCACTCAGATAATCAAAACATAAACAAAAAGTCATTCCGCATGAAAATCGTTTGATTTATAAGAAAGTTATGATCGGTGAAAAATTATCAATTTTGAACAAAATATTTACAGGGGGACCATTGTCTAAATTTCCAAAATATCAAAAAATTTGAAAAGGTCTATTATGATATAATTTAAATGTAGAATCACTCAGATAATCAAAACATAAACAAAAAGTCATTCCGCATGAAAATCGTTTGATTTATAAGAAAGTTATGATCGGTGAAAAATTATCAATTTTGAAAAAAAAATTTACAGGGGGGACCATTGTCTAAATTTCCAAAATATCAAAAATTTGAAAAGGTCTATTATGATATAATTTAAATGTAGAATCACTCAGATAATCAAAACATAAACAAAAAGTCATTCCGCATGAAAATCGTTTGATTTATAAGAAAGTTATGATTGGTGAAAAATTATCAATTTTGAAAAAAAAATTTCCAAAATATCAAAAAATTTGAAAAGGTCTATTATGATATAATTTAAATGTAGAATCACTCAGATAATCAAAACATAAACAAAAAGTCATTCCGCATGAAAATCGTTTGATTTATAAGAAAGTTATGATCGGTGAAAAATTATCAATTTTGAACAAAATATTTACAGGGGGGACCATTGTCTAAATTTCCAAAATATCAAAAAATTTGAAAAGGTCTATTATGATATAATTTAAATGTAGAATCACTCAGATAATCAAAACATAAACAAAAAGTCATTCCGCATGAAAATCGTTTGATTTATAAGAAAGTTATGATCGGTGAAAAATTATCAATTTTGAAACAAAAATTTACAGGGGGGACCATTGTCTAAATTTCCAAAATATCAAAAATTTGAAAAGGTCTATTATGATATAATTTAAATGTAGAATCACTCAGATAATCAAAACATAAACAAAAAGTCATTCCGCATGAAAATCGTTTGATTTATAAGAAAGTTATGATTGGTGAAAAATTATCAATTTTGAAAAAAAATTTCCAAAATATCAAAAAATTTGAAAAGGTCTATTATGATATAATTTAAATGTAGAATCACTCAGATAATCAAAACATAAACAAAAAGTCATTCCGCATGAAAATCGTTTGATTTATAAGAAAGTTATGATCGGTGAAAAATTATCAATTTTGAACAAAATATTTACAGGGGGGACCATTGTCTAAATTTCCAAAATATCAAAAAATTTGAAAAGGTCTATTATGATATAATTTAAATGTAGAATCACTCAGATAATCAAAACATAAACAAAAAGTCATTCCGCATGAAAATCGTTTGATTTATAAGAAAGTTATGATTGGTGAAAAATTATCAATTTTGAAAAAAAAATTTCCAAAATATCAAAAAATTTGAAAAGGTCTATTATGATATAATTTAAATGTAGAATCACTCAGATAATCAAAACATAAACAAAAAGTCATTCCGCATGAAAATCGTTTGATTTATAAGAAAGTTATGATCGGTGAAAAATTATCAATTTTGAAAAAAAAATTTACAGGGGGGACCATTGTCTAAATTTCCAAAATATCAAAAAATTTGAAAAGGTCTATTATGATATAATTTAAATGTAGAATCACTCAGATAATCAAAACATAAACAAAAAGTCATTCCGCATGAAAATCGTTTGATTTATAAGAAAGTTATGATCGGTGAAAAATTATCAATTTTGAAAAAAAAAATTTACAGGGGGGACCATTGTCTAAATTTCCAAAATATCAAAAATTTGAAAAGGTCTATTATGATATAATTTAAATGTAGAATCACTCAGATAATCAAAACATAAACAAAAAGTCATTCCGCATGAAAATCGTTTGATTTATAAGAAAGTTATGATTGGTGAAAAATTATCAATTTTGAAAAAAATTTCCAAAATATCAAAAAATTTGAAAAGGTCTATTATGATATAATTTAAATGTAGAATCACTCAGATAATCAAAACATAAACAAAAAGTCATTCCGCATGAAAATCGTTTGATTTATAAGAAAGTTATGATCGGTGAAAAATTATCAATTTTGAACAAAATATTTACAGGGGGGACCATTGTCTAAATTTCCAAAATATCAAAAAATTTGAAAAGGTCTATTATGATATAATTTAAATGTAGAATCACTCAGATAATCAAAACATAAACAAAAAGTCATTCCGCATGAAAATCGTTTGATTTATAAGAAAGTTATGATCGGTGAAAAATTATCAATTTTGAAAAAAAAATTTACAGGGGGGACCATTGTCTAAATTTCCAAAATATCAAAAATTTGAAAAGGTCTATTATGATATAATTTAAATGTAGAATCACTCAGATAATCAAAACATAAACAAAAAGTCATTCCGCATGAAAATCGTTTGATTTATAAGAAAGTTATGATTGGTGAAAAATTATCAATTTTGAAAAAAAAAAAATTTCCAAAATATCAAAAAATTTGAAAAGGTCTATTATGATATAATTTAAATGTAGAATCACTCAGATAATCAAAACATAAACAAAAAGTCATTCCGCATGAAAATCGTTTGATTTATAAGAAAGTTATGATCGGTGAAAAATTATCAATTTTGAACAAAATATTTACAGGGGGACCATTGTCTAAATTTCCAAAATATCAAAAATTTGAAAAGGTCTATTATGATATAATTTAAATGTAGAATCACTCAGATAATCAAAACATAAACAAAAAGTCATTCCGCATGAAAATCGTTTGATTTATAAGAAAGTTATGATCGGTGAAAAATTATCAATTTTGAAAAAAAAATTTACAGGGGGACCATTGTCTAAATTTCCAAAATATCAAAAATTTGAAAAGGTCTATTATGATATAATTTAAATGTAGAATCACTCAGATAATCAAAACATAAACAAAAAGTCATTCCGCATGAAAATCGTTTGATTTATAAGAAAGTTATGATTGGTGAAAAATTATCAATTTTGAAAAAAAAATTTCCAAAATATCAAAAAATTTGAAAAGGTCTATTATGATATAATTTAAATGTAGAATCACTCAGATAATCAAAACATAAACAAAAAGTCATTCCGCATGAAAATCGTTTGATTTATAAGAAAGTTATGATCGGTGAAAAATTATCAATTTTGAACAAAATATTTACAGGGGGGACCATTGTCTAAATTTCCAAAATATCAAAAAATTTGAAAAGGTCTATTATGATATAATTTAAATGTAGAATCACTCAGATAATCAAAACATAAACAAAAAGTCATTCCGCATGAAAATCGTTTGATTTATAAGAAAGTTATGATCGGTGAAAAATTATCAATTTTGAAAAAAAATTTACAGGGGGGACCATTGTCTAAATTTCCAAAATATCAAAAATTTGAAAAGGTCTATTATGATATAATTTAAATGTAGAATCACTCAGATAATCAAAACATAAACAAAAAGTCATTCCGCATGAAAATCGTTTGATTTATAAGAAAGTTATGATTGGTGAAAAATTATCAATTTTGAAAAAAAATTTCCAAAATATCAAAAAATTTGAAAAGGTCTATTATGATATAATTTAAATGTAGAATCACTCAGATAATCAAAACATAAACAAAAAGTCATTCCGCATGAAAATCGTTTGATTTATAAGAAAGTTATGATCGGTGAAAAATTATCAATTTTGAACAAAATATTTACAGGGGGGACCATTGTCTAAATTTCCAAAATATCAAAAAATTTGAAAAGGTCTATTATGATATAATTTAAATGTAGAATCACTCAGATAATCAAAACATAAACAAAAAGTCATTCCGCATGAAAATCGTTTGATTTATAAGAAAGTTATGATCGGTGAAAAATTATCAATTTTGAAAAAAAAAATTTACAGGGGGGACCATTGTCTAAATTTCCAAAATATCAAAAATTTGAAAAGGTCTATTATGATATAATTTAAATGTAGAATCACTCAGATAATCAAAACATAAACAAAAAGTCATTCCGCATGAAAATCGTTTGATTTATAAGAAAGTTATGATTGGTGAAAAATTATCAATTTTGAAAAAAAATTTCCAAAATATCAAAAAATTTGAAAAGGTCTATTATGATATAATTTAAATGTAGAATCACTCAGATAATCAAAACATAAACAAAAAGTCATTCCGCATGAAAATCGTTTGATTTATAAGAAAGTTATGATCGGTGAAAAATTATCAATTTTGAACAAAATATTTACAGGGGGGACCATTGTCTAAATTTCCAAAATATCAAAAAATTTGAAAAGGTCTATTATGATATAATTTAAATGTAGAATCACTCAGATAATCAAAACATAAACAAAAAGTCATTCCGCATGAAAATCGTTTGATTTATAAGAAAGTTATGATCGGTGAAAAATTATCAATTTTGAAAAAAAAATTTACAGGGGGGACCATTGTCTAAATTTCCAAAATATCAAAAATTTGAAAAGGTCTATTATGATATAATTTAAATGTAGAATCACTCAGATAATCAAAACATAAACAAAAAGTCATTCCGCATGAAAATCGTTTGATTTATAAGAAAGTTATGATTGGTGAAAAATTATCAATTTTGAAAAAAAAAATTTCCAAAATATCAAAAAATTTGAAAAGGTCTATTATGATATAATTTAAATGTAGAATCACTCAGATAATCAAAACATAAACAAAAAGTCATTCCGCATGAAAATCGTTTGATTTATAAGAAAGTTATGATCGGTGAAAAATTATCAATTTTGAACAAAATATTTACAGGGGGGACCATTGTCTAAATTTCCAAAATATCAAAAAATTTGAAAAGGTCTATTATGATATAATTTAAATGTAGAATCACTCAGATAATCAAAACATAAACAAAAAGTCATTCCGCATGAAAATCGTTTGATTTATAAGAAAGTTATGATCGGTGAAAAATTATCAATTTTGAAAAAAAAATTTACAGGGGGGACCATTGTCTAAATTTCCAAAATATCAAAAATTTGAAAAGGTCTATTATGATATAATTTAAATGTAGAATCACTCAGATAATCAAAACATAAACAAAAAGTCATTCCGCATGAAAATCGTTTGATTTATAAGAAAGTTATGATTGGTGAAAAATTATCAATTTTGAAAAAAAATTTCCAAAATATCAAAAAATTTGAAAAGGTCTATTATGATATAATTTAAATGTAGAATCACTCAGATAATCAAAACATAAACAAAAAGTCATTCCGCATGAAAATCGTTTGATTTATAAGAAAGTTATGATCGGTGAAAAATTATCAATTTTGAACAAAATATTTACAGGGGGGACCATTGTCTAAATTTCCAAAATATCAAAAAATTTGAAAAGGTCTATTATGATATAATTTAAATGTAGAATCACTCAGATAATCAAAACATAAACAAAAAGTCATTCCGCATGAAAATCGTTTGATTTATAAGAAAGTTATGATCGGTGAAAAATTATCAATTTTGAAAAAAAAATTTACAGGGGGGACCATTGTCTAAATTTCCAAAATATCAAAAATTTGAAAAGGTCTATTATGATATAATTTAAATGTAGAATCACTCAGATAATCAAAACATAAACAAAAAGTCATTCCGCATGAAAATCGTTTGATTTATAAGAAAGTTATGATTGGTGAAAAATTATCAATTTTGAAAAAAAATTTCCAAAATATCAAAAAATTTGAAAAGGTCTATTATGATATAATTTAAATGTAGAATCACTCAGATAATCAAAACATAAACAAAAAGTCATTCCGCATGAAAATCGTTTGATTTATAAGAAAGTTATGATCGGTGAAAAATTATCAATTTTGAACAAAATATTTACAGGGGGGACCATTGTCTAAATTTCCAAAATATCAAAAAATTTGAAAAGGTCTATTATGATATAATTTAAATGTAGAATCACTCAGATAATCAAAACATAAACAAAAAGTCATTCCGCATGAAAATCGTTTGATTTATAAGAAAGTTATGATCGGTGAAAAATTATCAATTTTGAAAAAAAAATTTACAGGGGGGACCATTGTCTAAATTTCCAAAATATCAAAAATTTGAAAAGGTCTATTATGATATAATTTAAATGTAGAATCACTCAGATAATCAAAACATAAACAAAAAGTCATTCCGCATGAAAATCGTTTGATTTATAAGAAAGTTATGATTGGTGAAAAATTATCAATTTTGAAAAAAATTTCCAAAATATCAAAAAATTTGAAAAGGTCTATTATGATATAATTTAAATGTAGAATCACTCAGATAATCAAAACATAAACAAAAAGTCATTCCGCATGAAAATCGTTTGATTTATAAGAAAGTTATGATCGGTGAAAAATTATCAATTTTGAACAAAATATTTACAGGGGGGACCATTGTCTAAATTTCCAAAATATCAAAAAATTTGAAAAGGTCTATTATGATATAATTTAAATGTAGAATCACTCAGATAATCAAAACATAAACAAAAAGTCATTCCGCATGAAAA
The DNA here is from genome assembly GCA_018904105.1 of Zaprionus tsacasi. NCBI lineage: Eukaryota > Metazoa > Arthropoda > Insecta > Diptera > Drosophilidae > Zaprionus > Zaprionus tsacasi. The sequence continues at coordinate 25,167 of JAEIFR010000137.1, forward strand.
TCGTTTGATTTATAAGAAAGTTATGATCGGTGAAAAATTATCAATTTTGAACAAAATATTTACAGGGGGGACCATTGTCTAAATTTCCAAAATATCAAAAATTTGAAAAGGTCTATTATGATATAATTTAAATGTAGAATCACTCAGATAATCAAAACATAAACAAAAAGTCATTCCGCATGAAAATCGTTTGATTTATAAGAAAGTTATGATTGGTGAAAAATTATCAATTTTGAAAAAAAAATTTCCAAAATATCAAAAAATTTGAAAAGGTCTATTATGATATAATTTAAATGTAGAATCACTCAGATAATCAAAACATAAACAAAAAGTCATTCCGCATGAAAATCGTTTGATTTATAAGAAAGTTATGATCGGTGAAAAATTATCAATTTTGAACAAAATATTTACAGGGGGGACCATTGTCTAAATTTCCAAAATATCAAAAAATTTGAAAAGGTCTATTATGATATAATTTAAATGTAGAATCACTCAGATAATCAAAACATAAACAAAAAGTCATTCCGCATGAAAATCGTTTGATTTATAAGAAAGTTATGATTGGTGAAAAATTATCAATTTTGGAAAAAAAATTTCCAAAATATCAAAAAATTTGAAAAGGTCTATTATGATATAATTTAAATGTAGAATCACTCAGATAATCAAAACATAAACAAAAAGTCATTCCGCATGAAAATCGTTTGATTTATAAGAAAGTTATGATCGGTGAAAAATTATCAATTTTGAAAAAAAATTTACAGGGGGGACCATTGTCTAAATTTCCAAAATATCAAAAATTTGAAAAGGTCTATTATGATATAATTTAAATGTAGAATCACTCAGATAATCAAAACATAAACAAAAAGTCATTCCGCATGAAAATCGTTTGATTTATAAGAAAGTTATGATTGGTGAAAAATTATCAATTTTGAAAAAAAAAAAATTTCCAAAATATCAAAAAATTTGAAAAGGTCTATTATGATATAATTTAAATGTAGAATCACTCAGATAATCAAAACATAAACAAAAAGTCATTCCGCATGAAAATCGTTTGATTTATAAGAAAGTTATGATCGGTGAAAAATTATCAATTTTGAACAAAATATTTACAGGGGGGACCATTGTCTAAATTTCCAAAATATCAAAAAATTTGAAAAGGTCTATTATGATATAATTTAAATGTAGAATCACTCAGATAATCAAAACATAAACAAAAAGTCATTCCGCATGAAAATCGTTTGATTTATAAGAAAGTTATGATCGGTGAAAAATTATCAATTTTGAAAAAAAAATTTACAGGGGGACCATTGTCTATAATTTCCAAAATATCAAAAATTTGAAAAGGTCTATTATGATATAATTTAAATGTAGAATCACTCAGATAATCAAAACATAAACATAAAGTCATTCCGCATGAAAATCGTTTGATTTATAAGAAAGTTATGATTGGTGAAAAATTATCAATTTTGAAAAAAAATTTCCAAAATATCAAAAAATTTGAAAAGGTCTATTATGATATAATTTAAATGTAGAATCACTCAGATAATCAAAACATAAACAAAAAGTCATTCCGCATGAAAATCGTTTGATTTATAAGAAAGTTATGATCGGTGAAAAATTATCAATTTTGAACAAAATATTTACAGGGGGGACCATTGTCTAAATTTCCAAAATATCAAAAATTTGAAAAGGTCTATTATGATATAATTTAAATGTAGAATCACTCAGATAATCAAAACATAAACATAAAGTCATTCCGCATGAAAATCGTTTGATTTATAAGAAAGTTATGATTGGTGAAAAATTATCAATTTTGAAAAAAAAAATTTCCAAAATATCAAAAAATTTGAAAAGGTCTATTATGATATAATTTAAATGTAGAATCACTCAGATAATCAAAACATAAACAAAAAGTCATTCCGCATGAAAATCGTTTGATTTATAAGAAAGTTATGATCGGTGAAAAATTATCAATTTTGAACAAAATATTTACAGGGGGGACCATTGTCTAAATTTCCAAAATATCAAAAAATTTGAAAAGGTCTATTATGATATAATTTAAATGTAGAATCACTCAGATAATCAAAACATAAACAAAAAGTCATTCCGCATGAAAATCGTTTGATTTATAAGAAAGTTATGATCGGTGAAAAATTATCAATTTTGAAAAAAAAATTTACAGGGGGACCATTGTCTAAATTTCCAAAATATCAAAAATTTGAAAAGGTCTATTATGATATAATTTAAATGTAGAATCACTCAGATAATCAAAACATAAACAAAAAGTCATTCCGCATGAAAATCGTTTGATTTATAAGAAAGTTATGATCGGTGAAAAATTATCAATTTTGAACAAAATATTTACAGGGGGGGACCATTGTCTAAATTTCCAAAATATCAAAAAATTTGAAAAGGTCTATTATGATATAATTTAAATGTAGAATCACTCAGATAATCAAAACATAAACAAAAAGTCATTCCTGAAAATCTTTGTTTATAAGAAAGTTATCGGTGGGGACCATTGTCAAAATTTCCAAAATATCAAAAATTTGAAAAGGTCTATTATGATATAATTTAAATGTAGAATCACTCAGATAATCAAAACATAAACAAAAAGTCATTCCGCATGAAAATCGTTTGATTTATAAGAAAGTTATGATTGGTGAAAAATTATCAATTTTGAAAAAAAAATTTCCAAAATATCAAAAAATTTGAAAAGGTCTATTATGATATAATTTAAATGTAGAATCACTCAGATAATCAAAACATAAACAAAAAGTCAAATATTTACAGGGGGGACCATTGTCTAAATTTCCAAAATATCAAAAAATTTGAAAAGGTCTATTATGATATAATTTAAATGTAGAATCACTCAGATAATCAAAACATAAACAAAAAGTCATTCCGCATGAAAATCGTTTGATTTATAAGAAAGTTATGATCGGTGAAAAATTATCAATTTTGAACAAAATATTTACAGGGGGGACCATTGTCTAAATTTCCAAAAGCTCAAAAATTTGAAAAGGTCTATTATGATATAATTTAAATGTAGAATCACTCAGATAATCAAAACATTAACAAAAAGTCATTCCGCATGAAAATCGTTTGATTTATAAGAAAGTTATGATTGGTGAAAAATTATCAATTTTGAAAAAAAAATTTCCAAAATATCAAAAAATTTGAAAAGGTCTATTATGATATAATTTAAATGTAGAATCACTCAGATAATCAAAACATAAACAAAAAGTCATTCCGCATGAAAATCGTTTGATTTATAAGAAAGTTATGATCGCTGAAAAATTATCAATTTTTACAGGGGGGACCATTGTCTAAATTTGCAAAATATCAAAAAATTTGAAAAGGTCTATTATGATATAATTTAAATGTAGAATCACTCAGATAATCAAAACATAAACAAAAAGTCATTCCGCATGAAAATCGTTTGATTTATAAGAAAGTTATGATCGGTGAAAAATTATCAATTTTGAAAAAAAAATTTACAGGGGGGACCATTGTCTAAATTTCCAAAATATCAAAAATTTGAAAAGGTCTATTATGATATAATTTAAATGTAGAATCACTCAGATAATCAAAACATAAACAAAAAGTCATTCCGTATGAAAATCGTTTGATTTATAAGAAAGTTATGATCGGTGAAAAATTATCAATTTTGAAAAAAAAATTTACAGGGGGGACCATTGTCTAAATTTCCAAAATATCAAAAAATTTGAAAAGGTCTATTATGATATAATTTAAATGTAGAATCACTCAGATAATCAAAACATAAACAAAAAGTCATTCCGCATGAAAATCGTTTGATTTATAAGAAAGTTATGATCGGTGAAAAATTATCAATTTTGAAAAAAAATTTCCAAAATATCAAAAAATTTGAAAAGGTCTATTATGATATAATTTAAATGTAGAATCACTCAGATAATCAAAACATAAACAAAAAGTCATTCCGCATGAAAATCGTTTGATTTATAAGAAAGTTATGATCGGTGAAAAATTATCAATTTTGAACAAAATATTTACAGGGGGGACCATTGTCTAAATTTCCAAAATATCAAAAAATTTGAAAAGGTCTATTATGATATAATTTAAATGTAGAATCACTCAGATAATCAAAACATAAACAAAAAGTCATTCCGCATGAAAATCGTTTGATTTATAAGAAAGTTATGATCGGTGAAAAATTATCAATTTTGAAAAAAAAATTTACAGGGGGACCATTGTCTAAATTTCCAAAATATCAAAAAATTTGAAAAGGTCTATTATGATATAATTTAAATGTAGAATCACTCAGATAATCAAAACATAAACAAAAAGTCATTCCGCATGAAAATCGTTTGATTTATAAGAAAGTTATGATCGGTGAAAAATTATCAATTTTGAACAAAATATTTACAGGGGGGACCATTGTCTAAATTTCCAAAATATCAAAAAATTTGAAAAGGTCTATTATGATATAATTTAAATGTAGAATCACTCAGATAATCAAAACATAAACAAAAAGTCATTCCGCATGAAAATCGTTTGATTTATAAGAAAGTTATGATCGGTGAAAAATTATCAATTTTGAAAAAAAAATTTACAGGGGGACCATTGTCTAAATTTCCAAAATATCAAAAATTTGAAAAGGTCTATTATGATATAATTTAAATGTAGAATCACTCAGATAATCAAAACATTAACAAAAAGTCATTCCGCATGAAAATCGTTTGATTTATAAGAAAGTTATGATTGGTGAAAAATTATCAATTTTGAACAAAATATTTACAGGGGGACCATTGTCTAAATTTGCAAAATATCAAAAAATTTGAAAAGGTCTATTATGATATAATTTAAATGTAGAATCACTCAGATAATCAAAACATAAACAAAAAGTCATTACGCATGAAAATCGTTTGATTTATAAGAAAGTTATGATCGGTGAAAAATTATCAATTTTGAAAAAAAAATTTACAGGGGGGACCATTGTCTAAATTTCCAAAATATCAAAAAATTTGAAAAGGTCTATTATGATATAATTTAAATGTAGAATCACTCAGATAATCAAAACATAAACAAAAAGTCATTCCGCATGAAAATCGTTTGATTTATAAGAAAGTTATGATCGGTGAAAAATTATCAATTTTGAACAAAATATTTACAGGGGGGACCATTGTCTAAATTTCCAAAATATCAAAAAATTTGAAAAGGTCTATTATGATATAATTTAAATGTAGAATCACTCAGATAATCAAAACATAAACAAAAAGTCATTCCGCATGAAAATCGTTTGATTTATAAGAAAGTTATGATCGGTGAAAAATTATCAATTTTGAACAAAATATTTACAGGGGGACCATTGTCTAAATTTCCAAAATCTCAAAAATTTGAAAAGGTCTATTATGATATAATTTAAATGTAGAATCACTCAGATAATCAAAACATTAACAAAAAGTCATTCCGCATGAAAATCGTTTGATTTATAAGAAAGTTATGATTGGTGAAAAATTATCAATTTTGAAAAAAAAATTTCCAAAATATCAAAAAATTTGAAAAGGTCTATTATGATATAATTTAAATGTAGAATCACTCAGATAATCAAAACATAAACAAAAAGTCATTCCGCATGAAAATCGTTTGATTTATAAGAAAGTTATGATCGCTGAAAAATTATCAATTTTTACAGGGGGGACCATTGTCTAAATTTGCAAAATATCAAAAAATTTGAAAAGGTCTATTATGATATAATTTAAATGTAGAATCACTCAGATAATCAAAACATAAACAAAAAGTCATTCCGCATGAAAATCGTTTGATTTATAAGAAAGGTATGATCGGTGAAAAATTATCAATTTTGAAAAAAAAATTTACAGGGGGGACCATTGTCTAAATTTCCAAAATATCAAAAATTTGAAAAGGTCTATTATGATATAATTTAAATGTAGAATCACTCAGATAATCAAAACATAAACAAAAAGTCATTCCGTATGAAAATCGTTTGATTTATAAGAAAGTTATGATCGGTGAAAAATTATCAATTTTGAAAAAAAAATTTACAGGGGGGACCATTGTCTAAATTTCCAAAATATCAAAAATTTGAAAAGGTCTATTATGATATAATTTAAATGTAGAATCACTCAGATAATCAAAACATAAACATAAAGTCATTCCGCATGAAAATCGTTTGATTTATAAGAAAGTTATGATTGGTGAAAAATTATCAATTTTGAAAAAAAAATTTCCAAAATATCAAAAAATTTGAAAAGGTCTATTATGATATAATTTAAATGTAGAATCACTCAGATAATCAAAACATAAACAAAAAGTCATTCCGCATGAAAATCGTTTGATTTATAAGAAAGTTATGATCGGTGAAAAATTATCAATTTTGAACAAAATATTTACAGGGGGGACCATTGTCTAAATTTGCAAAATATCAAAAAATTTGAAAAGGTCTATTATGATATAATTTAAATGTAGAATCACTCAGATAATCAAAACATAAACAAAAAGTCATTACGCATGAAAATCGTTTGATTTATAAGAAAGTTATGATCGGTGAAAAATTATCAATTTTGAAAAAAAATTTACAGGGGGGACCATTGTCTAAATTTCCAAAATATCAAAAATTTGAAAAGGTCTATTATGATATAATTTAAATGTAGAATCACTCAGATAATCAAAACATAAACAAAAAGTCATTCCGCATGAAAATCGTTTGATTTATAAGAAAGTTATGATCGGTGAAAAATTATCAATTTTGAACAAAATATTTACAGGGGGGACCATTGTCTAAATTTCCAAAATATCAAAAAATTTGAAAAGGTCTATTATGATATAATTTAAATGTAGAATCACTCAGATAATCAAAACATAAACAAAAAGTCATTCCGCATGAAAATCGTTTGATTTATAAGAAAGTTATGATCGGTGAAAAATTATCAATTTTGAAACAAAAATTTACAGGGGGGACCATTGTCTAAATTTCCAAAATATCAAAAATTTGAAAAGGTCTATTATGATATAATTTAAATGTAGAATCACTCAGATAATCAAAACATTAACAAAAAGTCATTCCGCATGAAAATCGTTTGATTTATAAGAAAGTTATGATTGGTGAAAAATTATCAATTTTGAAAAAAAATTTCCAAAATATCAAAAAATTTGAAAAGGTCTATTATGATATAATTTAAATGTAGAATCACTCAGATAATCAAAACATAAACAAAAAGTCATTCCGCATGAAAATCGTTTGATTTATAAGAAAGTTATGATCGGTGAAAAATTATCAATTTTGAACAAAATATTTACAGGGGGGACCATTGTCTAAATTTCCAAAATATCAAAAAATTTGAAAAGGTCTATTATGATATAATTTAAATGTAGAATCACTCAGATAATCAAAACATAAACAAAAAGTCATTCCGCATGAAAATCGTTTGATTTATAAGAAAGTTATGATCGGTGAAAAATTATCAATTTTGTTTAAAAAAAAATTTCCAAAATATCAAAAATTTGAAAAGGTCTATTATGATATAATTTAAATGTAGAATCACTCAGATAATCAAAACATAAACAAAAAGTCATTCCGCATGAAAATCGTTTGATTTATAAGAAAGTTATGATCGGTGAAAAATTATCAATTTTGAAAAAAATTTCCAAAATATCAAAAAATTTGAAAAGGTCTATTATGATATAATTTAAATGTAGAATCACTCAGATAATCAAAACATAAACAAAAAGTCATTCCGCATGAAAATCGTTTGATTTATAAGAAAGTTATGATTGGTGAAAAATTATCAATTTTGAAAAAAAAAATTGTCAAATTTCCAAAATATCAAAAATTTGAAAAGGTCTATTATGATATAATTTAAATGTAGAATCACTCAGATAATCAAAACATAAACAAAAAGTCATTCCGCATGAAAATCGTTTGATTTATAAGAAAGTTATGATCGGTGAAAAATTATCAATTTTGAAAAAAAAATTTACAGGGGGGACCATTGTCTAAATTTCCAAAATATCAAAAATTTGAAAAGGTCTATTATGATATAATTTAAATGTAGAATCACTCAGATAATCAAAACATAAACAAAAAGTCATTCCGCATGAAAATCGTTTGATTTATAAGAAAGTTATGATCGGTGAAAAATTATAAATTTTGAAAAAAAAATTTACAGGGGGGACCATTGTCTATAATTCCAAAATATCAAAAATTTGAAAAGGTCTATTATGATATAATTTAAATGTAGAATCACTCAGATAATCAAAACATAAACAAAAAGTCATTCCGCATGAAAATCGTTTGATTTATAAGAAAGTTATGATCGGTGAAAAATTATCAATTTTGAACAAAATATTTACAGGGGGGACCATTGTCTAAATTTCCAAAATATCAAAAAATTTGAAAAGGTCTATTATGATATAATTTAAATGTAGAATCACTCAGATAATCAAAACATTAACAAAAAGTCATTCCGCATGAAAATCGTTTGATTTATAAGAAAGTTATGATTGGTGAAAAATTATCAATTTTGAAAAAAAAATTTACAGGGGGGACCATTGTCTAAATTTCCAAAATATCAAAAATTTGAAAAGGTCTATTATGATATAATTTAAATGTAGAATCACTCAGATAATCAAAACATAAACAAAAAGTCATTCCGCATGAAAATCGTTTGATTTATAAGAAAGTTATGATCGGTGAAAAATTATCAATTTTGAACAAAATATTTACAGGGGGGACCATTGTCTAAATTTCCAAAATATCAAAAAATTTGAAAAGGTCTATTATGATATAATTTAAATGTAGAATCACTCAGATAATCAAAACATAAACAAAAAGTCATTCCGCATGAAAATCGTTTGATTTATAAGAAAGTTATGATCGGTGAAAAATTATCAATTTTGAAAAAAAAATTTACAGGGGGGACCATTGTCTAAATTTCCAAAATATCAAAAATTTGAAAAGGTCTATTATGATATAATTTAAATGTAGAATCACTCAGATAATCAAAACATAAACAAAAAGTCATTCCGCATGAAAATCGTTTGATTTATAAGAAAGTTATGATCGGTGAAAAATTATCAATTTTGAACAAAATATTTCCAAAATATCAAAAAATTTGAAAAGGTCTATTATGATATAATTTAAATGTAGAATCACTCAGATAATCAAAACATAAACAAAAAGTCATTCCGCATGAAAATCGTTTGATTTATAAGAAAGTTATGATCGGTGAAAAATTATCAATTTTGAAACAAAAATTTACAGGGGGGACCATTGTCTAAATTTCCAAAATATCAAAAATTTGAAAAGGTCTATTATGATATAATTTAAATGTAGAATCACTCAGATAATCAAAACATTAACAAAAAGTCATTCCGCATGAAAATCGTTTGATTTATAAGAAAGTTATGATTGGTGAAAAATTATCAATTTTGAAAAAAAATTTCCAAAATATCAAAAAATTTGAAAAGGTCTATTATGATATAATTTAAATGTAGAATCACTCAGATAATCAAAACATAAACAAAAAGTCATTCCGCATGAAAATCGTTTGATTTATAAGAAAGTTATGATCGGTGAAAAATTATCAATTTTGAAAAAAAAATTTACAGGGGGGACCATTGTCTAAATTTCCAAAATATCAAAAAATTTGAAAAGGTCTATTATGATATAATTTAAATGTAGAATCACTCAGATAATCAAAACATAAACAAAAAGTCATTCCGCATGAAAATCGTTTGATTTATAAGAAAGTTATGATCGGTGAAAAATTATCAATTTTGAACAAAATATTTACAGGGGGACCATTGTCTAAATTTCCAAAATATCAAAAAATTTGAAAAGGTCTATTATGATATAATTTAAATGTAGAATCACTCAGATAATCAAAACATAAACAAAAAGTCATTCCGCATGAAAATCGTTTGATTTATAAGAAAGTTATGATCGGTGAAAAATTATCAATTTTGAAACAAAAAATTTACAGGGGGGACCATTGTCTAAATTTCCAAAATATCAAAAATTTGAAAAGGTCTATTATGATATAATTTAAATGTAGAATCACTCAGATAATCAAAACATTAACAAAAAGTCATTCCGCATGAAAATCGTTTGATTTATAAGAAAGTTATGATTGGTGAAAAATTATCAATTTTGAAAAAAAATTTCCAAAATATCAAAAAATTTGAAAAGGTCTATTATGATATAATTTAAATGTAGAATCACTCAGATAATCAAAACATAAACAAAAAGTCATTCCGCATGAAAATCGTTTGATTTATAAGAAAGTTATGATCGGTGAAAAATTATCAATTTTGAACAAAATATTTACAGGGGGGACCATTGTCTAAATTTCCAAAATATCAAAAAATTTGAAAAGGTCTATTATGATATAATTTAAATGTAGAATCACTCAGATAATCAAAACATAAACAAAAAGTCATTCCGCATGAAAATCGTTTGATTTATAAGAAAGTTATGATCGGTGAAAAATTATCAATTTTGAAAAAAAAATTTCCAAAATATCAAAAATTTGAAAAGGTCTATTATGATATAATTTAAATGTAGAATCACTCAGATAATCAAAACATAAACAAAAAGTCATTCCGCATGAAAATCGTTTGATTTATAAGAAAGTTATGATCGGTGAAAAATTATCAATTTTGAAAAAAAAATTTCCAAAATATCAAAAATTTGAAAAGGTCTATTATGATATAATTTAAATGTAGAATCACTCAGATAATCAAAACATAAACAAAAAGTCATTCCGCATGAAAATCGTTTGATTTATAAGAAAGTTATGATTGGTGAAAAATTATCAATTTTGAAAAAAAAATTTCCAAAATATCAAAAATTTGAAAAGGTCTATTATGATATAATTTAAATGTAGAATCACTCAGATAATCAAAACATAAACAAAAAGTCATTCCGCATGAAAATCGTTTGATTTATAAGAAAGTTATGATCGGTGAAAAATTATCAATTTTGAAAAAAAATTTACAGGGGGGACCATTGTCTAAATTTCCAAAATATCAAAAATTTGAAAAGGTCTATTATGATATAATTTAAATGTAGAATCACTCAGATAATCAAAACATAAACAAAAAGTCATTCCGCATGAAAATCGTTTGATTTATAAGAAAGTTATGATCGGTGAAAAATTATAAATTTTGAAAAAAAAAATTTACAGGGGGACCATTGTCTATAATTCCAAAATATCAAAAATTTGAAAAGGTCTATTATGATATAATTTAAATGTAGAATCACTCAGATAATCAAAACATAAACAAAAAGTCATTCCGCATGAAAATCGTTTGATTTATAAGAAAGTTATGATCGGTGAAAAATTATCAATTTTGAACAAAATATTTACAGGGGGGACCATTGTCTAAATTTCCAAAATATCAAAAAATTTGAAAAGGTCTATTATGATATAATTTAAATGTAGAATCACTCAGATAATCAAAACATAAACAAAAAGTCATTCCGCATGAAAATCGTTTGATTTATAAGAAAGTTATGATTGGTGAAAAATTATCAATTTTGAAAAAAAAAATTTACAGGGGGGACCATTGTCTAAATTTCCAAAATATCAAAAAATTTGAAAAGGTCTATTATGATATAATTTAAATGTAGAATCACTCAGATAATCAAAACATAAACAAAAAGTCATTCCGCATGAAAATCGTTTGATTTATAAGAAAGTTATGATTGGTGAAAAATTATCAATTTTGAAAAAAAAAATGAACAGGGGGGACCATTGTCTAAATTTCCAAAATATCAAAAAATTTGAAAAGGTCTATTATGATATAATTTAAATGTAGAATCACTCAGATAATCAAAACATAAACAAAAAGTCATTCCGCATGAAAATCGTTTGATTTATAAGAAAGTTATGATCGGTGAAAAATTATCAATTTTGAACAAAATATTTACAGGGGGGACCATTGTCTAAATTTCCAAAATATCAAAAAATTTGAAAAGGTCTATTATGATATAATTTAAATGTAGAATCACTCAGATAATCAAAACATAAACAAAAAGTCATTCCGCATGAAAATCGTTTGATTTATAAGAAAGTTATGATCGGTGAAAAATTATCAATTTTGAACAAAATATTTACAGGGGGGACCATTGTCTAAATTTCCAAAAGCTCAAAAATTTGAAAAGGTCTATTATGATATAATTTAAATGTAGAATCACTCAGATAATCAAAACATTAACAAAAAGTCATTCCGCATGAAAATCGTTTGATTTATAAGAAAGTTATGATTGGTGAAAAATTATCAATTTTGAAAAAAAATTTACAGGGGGGACCATTGTCTAAATTTCCAAAATATCAAAAATTTGAAAAGGTCTATTATGATATAATTTAAATGTAGAATCACTCAGATAATCAAAACATAAACAAAAAGTCATTCCGCATGAAAATCGTTTGATTTATAAGAAAGTTATGATTGGTGAAAAATTATCAATTTTGAAAAAAATTTCCAAAATATCAAAAAATTTGAAAAGGTCTATTATGATATAATTTAAATGTAGAATCACTCAGATAATCAAAACATAAACAAAAAGTCATTCCGCATGAAAATCGTTTGATTTATAAGAAAGTTATGATCGGTGAAAAATTATCAATTTTGAAAAAAAAATTTACAGGGGGGACCATTGTCTAAATTTCCAAAATATCAAAAATTTGAAAAGGTCTATTATGATATAATTTAAATGTAGAATCACTCAGATAATCAAAACATAAACAAAAAGTCATTCCGTATGAAAATCGTTTGATTTATAAGAAAGTTATGATCGGTGAAAAATTATAAATTTTGAAAAAAAAATTTACAGGGGGGACCATTGTCTAAATTTGCAAAATATCAAAAAATTTGAAAAGGTCTATTATGATATAATTTAAATGTAGAATCACTCAGATAATCAAAACATTAACAAAAAGTCATTCCGCATGAAAATCGTTTGATTTATAAGAAAGTTATGATTGGTGAAAAATTATCAATTTTGAAAAAAAAATTTACAGGGGGGACCATTGTCTAAATTTCCAAAATATCAAAAATTTGAAAAGGTCTATTATGATATAATTTAAATGTAGAATCACTCAGATAATCAAAACATAAACAAAAAGTCATTCCGCATGAAAATCGTTTGATTTATAAGAAAGTTATGATTGGTGAAAAATTATCAATTTTGAAAAAAAAATTTCCAAAATATCAAAAAATTTGAAAAGGTCTATTATGATATAATTTAAATGTAGAATCACTCAGATAATCAAAACATAAACAAAAAGTCATTCCGCATGAAAATCGTTTGATTTATAAGAAAGTTATGATCGGTGAAAAATTATCAATTTTGAACAAAATATTTACAGGGGGACCATTGTCTAAATTTGCAAAATATCAAAAAATTTGAAAAGGTCTATTATGATATAATTTAAATGTAGAATCACTCAGATAATCAAAACATAAACAAAAAGTCATTACGCATGAAAATCGTTTGATTTATAAGAAAGTTATGATCGGTGAAAAATTATCAATTTTAAAAAAAATTTACAGGGGGGACCATTGTCTAAATTTCCAAAATATCAAAAATTTGAAAAGGTCTATTATGATATAATTTAAATGTAGAATCACTCAGATAATCAAAACATAAACAAAAAGTCATTCCGCATGAAAATCGTTTGATTTATAAGAAAGTTATGATCGGTGAAAAATTATCAATTTTGAACAAAATATTTACAGGGGGGACCATTGTCTAAATTTCCAAAATATCAAAAAATTTGAAAAGGTCTATTATGATATAATTTAAATGTAGAATCACTCAGATAATCAAAACATAAACAAAAAGTCATTCCGCATGAAAATCGTTTGATTTATAAGAAAGTTATGATCGGTGAAAAATTATCAATTTTGAAAAAAAAATTTACAGGGGGGACCATTGTCTAAATTTCCAAAATATCAAAAATTTGAAAAGGTCTATTATGATATAATTTAAATGTAGAATCACTCAGATAATCAAAACATAAACAAAAAGTCATTCCGCATGAAAATCGTTTGATTTATAAGAAAGTTATGATTGGTGAAAAATTATCAATTTTGAAAAAAAATTTCCAAAATATCAAAAAATTTGAAAAGGTCTATTATGATATAATTTAAATGTAGAATCACTCAGATAATCAAAACATAAACAAAAAGTCATTCCGCATGAAAATCGTTTGATTTATAAGAAAGTTATGATCGGTGAAAAATTATCAATTTTGAACAAAATATTTACAGGGGGGACCATTGTCTAAATTTCCAAAATATCAAAAAATTTGAAAAGGTCTATTATGATATAATTTAAATGTAGAATCACTCAGATAATCAAAACATAAACAAAAAGTCATTCCGCATGAAAATCGTTTGATTTATAAGAAAGTTATGATCGGTGAAAAATTATCAATTTTGAAAAAAAAATTTACAGGGGGGACCATTGTCTAAATTTCCAAAATATCAAAAATTTGAAAAGGTCTATTATGATATAATTTAAATGTAGAATCACTCAGATAATCAAAACATAAACAAAAAGTCATTCCGCATGAAAATCGTTTGATTTATAAGAAAGTTATGATTGGTGAAAAATTATCAATTTTGAAAAAAAATTTCCAAAATATCAAAAAATTTGAAAAGGTCTATTATGATATAATTTAAATGTAGAATCACTCAGATAATCAAAACATAAACAAAAAGTCATTCCGCATGAAAATCGTTTGATTTATAAGAAAGTTATGATCGGTGAAAAATTATCAATTTTGAACAAAATATTTACAGGGGGGACCATTGTCTAAATTTCCAAAATATCAAAAAATTTGAAAAGGTCTATTATGATATAATTTAAATGTAGAATCACTCAGATAATCAAAACATAAACAAAAAGTCATTCCGCATGAAAATCGTTTGATTTATAAGAAAGTTATGATCGGTGAAAAATTATCAATTTTGAAAAAAAATTTACAGGGGGGACCATTGTCTAAATTTCCAAAATATCAAAAAATTTGAAAAGGTCTATTATGATATAATTTAAATGTAGAATCACTCAGATAATCAAAACATAAACAAAAAGTCATTCCGCATGAAAATCGTTTGATTTATAAGAAAGTTATGATCGGTGAAAAATTATCAATTTTGAACAAAATATTTACAGGGGGACCATTGTCTAAATTTCCAAAAGCTCAAAAATTTGAAAAGGTCTATTATGATATAATTTAAATGTAGAATCACTCAGATAATCAAAACATTAACAAAAAGTCATTCCGCATGAAAATCGTTTGATTTATAAGAAAGTTATGATTGGTGAAAAATTATCAATTTTGAAAAAAAATTTCCAAAATATCAAAAAATTTGAAAAGGTCTATTATGATATAATTTAAATGTAGAATCACTCAGATAATCAAAACATAAACAAAAAGTCATTCCGCATGAAAATCGTTTGATTTATAAGAAAGTTATGATCGGTGAAAAATTATCAATTTTGAAAAAAAAAATTTACAGGGGGGACCATTGTCTAAATTTCCAAAATATCAAAAATTTGAAAAGGTCTATTATGATATAATTTAAATGTAGAATCACTCAGATAATCAAAACATAAACAAAAAGTCATTCCGCATGAAAATCGTTTGATTTATAAGAAAGTTATGATTGGTGAAAAATTATCAATTTTGAAAAAAAATTTCCAAAATATCAAAAAATTTGAAAAGGTCTATTATGATATAATTTAAATGTAGAATCACTCAGATAATCAAAACATAAACAAAAAGTCATTCCGCATGAAAATCGTTTGATTTATAAGAAAGTTATGATCGGTGAAAAATTATCAATTTTGAACAAAATATTTACAGGGGGGGACCATTGTCTAAATTTCCAAAATATCAAAAAATTTGAAAAGGTCTATTATGATATAATTTAAATGTAGAATCACTCAGATAATCAAAACATAAACAAAAAGTCATTCCGCATGAAAATCGTTTGATTTATAAGAAAGTTATGATCGGTGAAAAATTATCAATTTTGAACAAAATATTTACAGGGGGGACCATTGTCTAAATTTCCAAAAGCTCAAAAATTTGAAAAGGTCTATTATGATATAATTTAAATGTAGAATCACTCAGATAATCAAAACATTAACAAAAAGTCATTCCGCATGAAAATCGTTTGATTTATAAGAAAGTTATGATTGGTGAAAAATTATCAATTTTGAAAAAAAAAATTTACAGGGGGGACCATTGTCTAAATTTCCAAAATATCAAAAATTTGAAAAGGTCTATTATGATATAATTTAAATGTAGAATCACTCAGATAATCAAAACATAAACAAAAAGTCATTCCGCATGAAAATCGTTTGATTTATAAGAAAGTTATGATTGGTGAAAAATTATCAATTTTGAAAAAAAATTTCCAAAATATCAAAAAATTTGAAAAGGTCTATTATGATATAATTTAAATGTAGAATCACTCAGATAATCAAAACATAAACAAAAAGTCATTCCGCATGAAAATCGTTTGATTTATAAGAAAGGTATGATCGGTGAAAAATTATCAATTTTGAAAAAAAAAATTTACAGGGGGGACCATTGTCTAAATTTCCAAAATATCAAAAATTTGAAAAGGTCTATTATGATATAATTTAAATGTAGAATCACTCAGATAATCAAAACATAAACAAAAAGTCATTCCGTATGAAAATCGTTTGATTTATAAGAAAGTTATGATCGGTGAAAAATTATAAATTTTGAAAAAAAAAAATTTAAGGGGGACCATTGTCTAAATTTCCAAAATATCAAAAATTTGAAAAGGTCTATTATGATATAATTTAAATGTAGAATCACTCAGATAATCAAAACATAAACAAAAAGTCATTCCGCATGAAAATCGTTTGATTTATAAGAAAGTTATGATCGGTGAAAAATTATCAATTTTGAACAAAATATTTACAGGGGGGACCATTGTCTAAATTTGCAAAATATCAAAAAATTTGAAAAGGTCTATTATGATATAATTTAAATGTAGAATCACTCAGATAATCAAAACATTAACAAAAAGTCATTCCGCATGAAAATCGTTTGATTTATAAGAAAGTTATGATTGGTGAAAAATTATCAATTTTGAAAAAAAAATTTACAGGGGGGACCATTGTCTAAATTTCCAAAATATCAAAAATTTGAAAAGGTCTATTATGATATAATTTAAATGTAGAATCACTCAGATAATCAAAACATAAACAAAAAGTCATTCCGCATGAAAATCGTTTGATTTATAAGAAAGTTATGATTGGTGAAAAATTATCAATTTTGAAAAAAAATTTCCAAAATATCAAAAAATTTGAAAAGGTCTATTATGATATAATTTAAATGTAGAATCACTCAGATAATCAAAACATAAACAAAAAGTCATTCCGCATGAAAATCGTTTGATTTATAAGAAAGTTATGATCGGTGAAAAATTATCAATTTTGAACAAAATATTTACAGGGGGGACCATTGTCTAAATTTCCAAAATATCAAAAAATTTGAAAAGGTCTATTATGATATAATTTAAATGTAGAATCACTCAGATAATCAAAACATAAACAAAAAGTCATTACGCATGAAAATCGTTTGATTTATAAGAAAGTTATGATCGGTGAAAAATTATCAATTTTGAAAAAAAAATTTACAGGGGGGACCATTGTCTAAATTTCCAAAATATCAAAAATTTGAAAAGGTCTATTATGATATAATTTAAATGTAGAATCACTCAGATAATCAAAACATAAACAAAAAGTCATTCCGCATGAAAATCGTTTGATTTATAAGAAAGTTATGATCGGTGAAAAATTATCAATTTTGAACAAAATATTTACAGGGGGGACCATTGTCTAAATTTCCAAAATATCAAAAAATTTGAAAAGGTCTATTATGATATAATTTAAATGTAGAATCACTCAGATAATCAAAACATAAACAAAAAGTCATTCCGCATGAAAATCGTTTGATTTATAAGAAAGTTATGATCGGTGAAAAATTATCAATTTTGAAAAAAAATTTACAGGGGGGACCATTGTCTAAATTTCCAAAATATCAAAAATTTGAAAAGGTCTATTATGATATAATTTAAATGTAGAATCACTCAGATAATCAAAACATAAACAAAAAGTCATTCCGCATAAAAATCGTTTGATTTATAAGAAAGTTATGATTGGTGAAAAATTATCAATTTTGAAAAAAATTTCCAAAATATCAAAAAATTTGAAAAGGTCTATTATGATATAATTTAAATGTAGAATCACTCAGATAATCAAAACATAAACAAAAAGTCATTCCGCATGAAAATCGTTTGATTTATAAGAAAGTTATGATCGGTGAAAAATTATCAATTTTGAACAAAATATTTACAGGGGGGACCATTGTCTAAATTTCCAAAATATCAAAAAATTTGAAAAGGTCTATTATGATATAATTTAAATGTAGAATCACTCAGATAATCAAAACATAAACAAAAAGTCATTCCGCATGAAAATCGTTTGATTTATAAGAAAGTTATGATCGGTGAAAAATTATCAATTTTGAAAAAAAAATTTACAGGGGGGACCATTGTCTAAATTTCCAAAATATCAAAAATTTGAAAAGGTCTATTATGATATAATTTAAATGTAGAATCACTCAGATAATCAAAACATAAACAAAAAGTCATTCCGCATGAAAATCGTTTGATTTATAAGAAAGTTATGATTGGTGAAAAATTATCAATTTTGAAAAAAAATTTCCAAAATATCAAAAAATTTGAAAAGGTCTATTATGATATAATTTAAATGTAGAATCACTCAGATAATCAAAACATAAACAAAAAGTCATTCCGCATGAAAATCGTTTGATTTATAAGAAAGTTATGATCGGTGAAAAATTATCAATTTTGAACAAAATATTTACAGGGGGGACCATTGTCTAAATTTCCAAAATATCAAAAAATTTGAAAAGGTCTATTATGATATAATTTAAATGTAGAATCACTCAGATAATCAAAACATAAACAAAAAGTCATTCCGCATGAAAATCGTTTGATTTATAAGAAAGTTATGATCGGTGAAAAATTATCAATTTTGAAAAAAAAAATTTACAGGGGGGACCATTGTCTAAATTTCCAAAATATCAAAAAATTTGAAAAGGTCTATTATGATATAATTTAAATGTAGAATCACTCAGATAATCAAAACATAAACAAAAAGTCATTCCGCATGAAAATCGTTTGATTTATAAGAAAGTTATGATCGGTGAAAAATTATCAATTTTGAACAAAATATTTACAGGGGGGACCATTGTCTAAATTTCCAAAAGCTCAAAAATTTGAAAAGGTCTATTATGATATAATTTAAATGTAGAATCACTCAGATAATCAAAACATTAACAAAAAGTCATTCCGCATGAAAATCGTTTGATTTATAAGAAAGTTATGATTGGTGAAAAATTATCAATTTTGAAAAAAAATTTCCAAAATATCAAAAAATTTGAAAAGGTCTATTATGATATAATTTAAATGTAGAATCACTCAGATAATCAAAACATAAACAAAAAGTCATTCCGCATGAAAATCGTTTGATTTATAAGAAAGTTATGATCGGTGAAAAATTATCAATTTTGAAAAAAAAATTACAGGGGGGACCATTGTCTAAATTTCCAAAATATCAAAAATTTGAAAAGGTCTATTATGATATAATTTAAATGTAGAATCACTCAGATAATCAAAACATTAACAAAAAGTCATTCCGCATGAAAATCGTTTGATTTATAAGAAAGTTATGATTGGTGAAAAATTATCAATTTTGAAAAAAAAAATTTCCAAAATATCAAAAAATTTGAAAAGGTCTATTATGATATAATTTAAATGTAGAATCACTCAGAAAATCAAAACATAAACAAAAAGTCATTCCGCATGAAAATCGTTTGATTTATAAGAAAGTTATGATCGGTGAAAAATTATCAATTTTGAACAAAATATTTACAGGGGGGACCATTGTCTAAATTTCCAAAATATCAAAAAATTTGAAAAGGTCTATTATGATATAATTTAAATGTAGAATCACTCAGATAATCAAAACATAAACAAAAAGTCATTCCGCATGAAAATCGTTTGATTTATAAGAAAGTTATGATCGGTGAAAAATTATAAATTTTGAAAAAAAAATTTACAGGGGGGACCATTGTCTATATTTCCAAAATATCAAAAATTTGAAAAGGTCTATTATGATATAATTTAAATGTAGAATCACTCAGATAATCAAAACATAAACATAAAGTCATTCCGCATGAAAATCGTTTGATTTATAAGAAAGTTATGATTGGTGAAAAATTATCAATTTTGAAAAAAAAATTTCCAAAATATCAAAAAATTTGAAAAGGTCTATTATGATATAATTTAAATGTAGAATCACTCAGATAATCAAAACATAAACAAAAAGTCATTCCGCATGAAAATCGTTTGATTTATAAGAAAGTTATGATCGGTGAAAAATTATCAATTTTGAACAAAATATTTACAGGGGGGACCATTGTCTAAATTTGCAAAATATCAAAAAATTTGAAAAGGTCTATTATGATATAATTTAAATGTAGAATCACTCAGATAATCAAAACATAAACAAAAAGTCATTCCGCATGAAAATCGTTTGATTTATAAGAAAGTTATGATCGGTGAAAAATTATCAATTTTGAAAAAAAAATTTACAGGGGGGACCATTGTCTAAATTTCCAAAATATCAAAAATTTGAAAAGGTCTATTATGATATAATTTAAATGTAGAATCACTCAGAAAATCAAAACATAAACAAAAAGTCATTCCGCATGAAAATCGTTTGATTTATAAGAAAGTTATGATCGGTGAAAAATTATAAATTTTGAAAAAAAAATTTACAGGGGGGACCATTGTCTATATTTCCAAAATATCAAAAATTTGAAAAGGTCTATTATGATATAATTTAAATGTAGAATCACTCAGATAATCAAAACATAAACATAAAGTCATTCCGCATGAAAATCGTTTGATTTATAAGAAAGTTATGATTGGTGAAAAATTATCAATTTTGAAAAAAAAATTTCCAAAATATCAAAAAATTTGAAAAGGTCTATTATGATATAATTTAAATGTAGAATCACTCAGATAATCAAAACATAAACAAAAAGTCATTCCGCATGAAAATCGTTTGATTTATAAGAAAGTTATGATCGGTGAAAAATTATCAATTTTGAACAAAATATTTACAGGGGGGACCATTGTCTAAATTTGCAAAATATCAAAAAATTTGAAAAGGTCTATTATGATATAATTTAAATGTAGAATCACTCAGATAATCAAAACATAAACAAAAAGTCATTACGCATGAAAATCGTTTGATTTATAAGAAAGTTATGATCGGTGAAAAATTATCAATTTTGAAAAAAAAAATGTACAGGGGGGACCATTGTCTAAATTTCCAAAATATCAAAAAATTTGAAAAGGTCTATTATGATATAATTTAAATGTAGAATCACTCAGATAATCAAAACATAAACAAAAAGTCATTCCGCATGAAAATCGTTTGATTTATAAGAAAGTTATGATCGGTGAAAAATTATCAATTTTGAACAAAATATTTACAGGGGGGACCATTGTCTAAATTTCCAAAATATCAAAAAATTTGAAAAGGTCTATTATGATATAATTTAAATGTAGAATCACTCAGATAATCAAAACATAAACAAAAAGTCATTCCGCATGAAAATCGTTTGATTTATAAGAAAGTTATGATCGGTGAAAAATTATCAATTTTGAAAAAAAAATTTACAGGGGGGACCATTGTCTAAATTTCCAAAATATCAAAAATTTGAAAAGGTCTATTATGATATAATTTAAATGTAGAATCACTCAGATAATCAAAACATAAACAAAAAGTCATTCCGCATGAAAATCGTTTGATTTATAAGAAAGTTATGATTGGTGAAAAATTATCAATTTTGAAAAAAAATTTCCAAAATATCAAAAAATTTGAAAAGGTCTATTATGATATAATTTAAATGTAGAATCACTCAGATAATCAAAACATAAACAAAAAGTCATTCCGCATGAAAATCGTTTGATTTATAAGAAAGTTATGATCGGTGAAAAATTATCAATTTTGAACAAAATATTTACAGGGGGGACCATTGTCTAAATTTCCAAAATATCAAAAAATTTGAAAAGGTCTATTATGATATAATTTAAATGTAGAATCACTCAGATAATCAAAACATAAACAAAAAGTCATTCCGCATGAAAATCGTTTGATTTATAAGAAAGTTATGATCGGTGAAAAATTATCAATTTTGAAAAAAAATTTACAGGGGGGACCATTGTCTAAATTTCCAAAATATCAAAAATTTGAAAAGGTCTATTATGATATAATTTAAATGTAGAATCACTCAGATAATCAAAACATAAACAAAAAGTCATTCCGCATGAAAATCGTTTGATTTATAAGAAAGTTATGATTGGTGAAAAATTATCAATTTTGAAAAAAAATTTCCAAAATATCAAAAAATTTGAAAAGGTCTATTATGATATAATTTAAATGTAGAATCACTCAGATAATCAAAACATAAACAAAAAGTCATTCCGCATGAAAATCGTTTGATTTATAAGAAAGTTATGATCGGTGAAAAATTATCAATTTTGAACAAAATATTTACAGGGGGACCATTGTCTAAATTTCCAAAATATCAAAAAATTTGAAAAGGTCTATTATGATATAATTTAAATGTAGAATCACTCAGATAATCAAAACATAAACAAAAAGTCATTCCGCATGAAAATCGTTTGATTTATAAGAAAGTTATGATCGGTGAAAAATTATCAATTTTGAACAAAATATTTACAGGGGGGACCATTGTCTAAATTTCCAAAATATCAAAAAATTTGAAAAGGTCTATTATGATATAATTTAAATGTAGAATCACTCAGATAATCAAAACATAAACAAAAAGTCATTCCGCATGAAAATCGTTTGATTTATAAGAAAGTTATGATCGGTGAAAAATTATCAATTTTGAACAAAATATTTACAGGGGGGACCATTGTCTAAATTTCCAAAAGCTCAAAAATTTGAAAAGGTCTATTATGATATAATTTAAATGTAGAATCACTCAGATAATCAAAACATTAACAAAAAGTCATTCCGCATGAAAATCGTTTGATTTATAAGAAAGTTATGATTGGTGAAAAATTATCAATTTTGAAAAAAAATTTCCAAAATATCAAAAAATTTGAAAAGGTCTATTATGATATAATTTAAATGTAGAATCACTCAGATAATCAAAACATAAACAAAAAGTCATTCCGCATGAAAATCGTTTGATTTATAAGAAAGTTATGATCGGTGAAAAATTATCAATTTTGAAAAAAAAAATTTACAGGGGGGACCATTGTCTAAATTTCCAAAATATCAAAAATTTGAAAAGGTCTATTATGATATAATTTAAATGTAGAATCACTCAGATAATCAAAACATTAACAAAAAGTCATTCCGCATGAAAATCGTTTGATTTATAAGAAAGTTATGATTGGTGAAAAATTATCAATTTTGAAAAAAAAATTTCCAAAATATCAAAAAATTTGAAAAGGTCTATTATGATATAATTTAAATGTAGAATCACTCAGAAAATCAAAACATAAACAAAAAGTCATTCCGCATGAAAATCGTTTGATTTATAAGAAAGTTATGATCGGTGAAAAATTATCAATTTTGAACAAAATATTTACAGGGGGGACCATTGTCTAAATTTCCAAAATATCAAAAAATTTGAAAAGGTCTATTATGATATAATTTAAATGTAGAATCACTCAGATAATCAAAACATAAACAAAAAGTCATTCCGCATGAAAATCGTTTGATTTATAAGAAAGTTATGATCGGTGAAAAATTATCAATTTTGAACAAAATATTTACAGGGGGGACCATTGTCTAAATTTCCAAAAGCTCAAAAATTTGAAAAGGTCTATTATGATATAATTTAAATGTAGAATCACTCAGATAATCAAAACATTAACAAAAAGTCATTCCGCATGAAAATCGTTTGATTTATAAGAAAGTTATGATTGGTGAAAAATTATCAATTTTGAAAAAAAAATTTCCAAAATATCAAAAAATTTGAAAAGGTCTATTATGATATAATTTAAATGTAGAATCACTCAGATAATCAAAACATAAACAAAAAGTCATTCCGCATGAAAATCGTTTGATTTATAAGAAAGTTATGATCGGTGAAAAATTATCAATTTTGAAAAAAAAAAATTACAGGGGGGACCATTGTCTAAATTTCCAAAATATCAAAAATTTGAAAAGGTCTATTATGATATAATTTAAATGTAGAATCACTCAGATAATCAAAACATTAACAAAAAGTCATTCCGCATGAAAATCGTTTGATTTATAAGAAAGTTATGATTGGTGAAAAATTATCAATTTTGAAAAAAAATTTCCAAAATATCAAAAAATTTGAAAAGGTCTATTATGATATAATTTAAATGTAGAATCACTCAGAAAATCAAAACATAAACAAAAAGTCATTCCGCATGAAAATCGTTTGATTATAAGAAAGTTATGATCGGTGAAAAATTATCAATTTTGAACAAAATATTTACAGGGGGGACCATTGTCTAAATTTCCAAACTATCAAAAAATTTGAAAAGGTCTATTATGATATAATTTAAATGTAGAATCACTCAGATAATCAAAACATAAACAAAAAGTCATTCCGCATGAAAATCGTTTGATTTATAAGAAAGTTATGATCGGTGAAAAATTATCAATTTTGAAAAAAAATTTACAGGGGGGACCATTGTCTAAATTTCCAAAATATCAAAAATTTGAAAAGGTCTATTATGATATAATTTAAATGTAGAATCACTCAGATAATCAAAACATAAACAAAAAGTCATTCCGCATGAAAATCGTTTGATTTATAAGAAAGTTATGATTGGTGAAAAATTATCAATTTTGAAAAAAAATTTCCAAAATATCAAAAAATTTGAAAAGGTCTATTATGATATAATTTAAATGTAGAATCACTCAGATAATCAAAACATTAACAAAAAGTCATTCCGCATGAAAATCGTTTGATTTATAAGAAAGTTATGATTGGTGAAAAATTATCAATTTTGAAAAAAAAATTTCCAAAATATCAAAAAATTTGAAAAGGTCTATTATGATATAATTTAAATGTAGAATCACTCAGAAAATCAAAACATAAACAAAAAGTCATTCCGCATGAAAATCGTTTGATTTATAAGAAAGTTATGATCGGTGAAAAATTATCAATTTTGAACAAAATATTTACAGGGGGGACCATTGTCTAAATTTCCAAAATATCAAAAATTTGAAAAGGTCTATTATGATATAATTTAAATGTAGAATCACTCAGATAATCAAAACATTAACAAAAAGTCATTCCGCATGAAAATCGTTTGATTTATAAGAAAGTTATGATTGGTGAAAAATTATCAATTTTGAAAAAAAAATTTCCAAAATATCAAAAAATTTGAAAAGGTCTATTATGATATAATTTAAATGTAGAATCACTCAGATAATCAAAACATAAACAAAAAGTCATTCCGCATGAAAATCGTTTGATTTATAAGAAAGTTATGATTGGTGAAAAATTATCAATTTTGAAAAAAAATTTCCAAAATATCAAAAAATTTGAAAAGGTCTATTATGATATAATTTAAATGTAGAATCACTCAGATAATCAAAACATAAACAAAAAGTCATTCCGCATGAAAATCGTTTGATTTATAAGAAAGTTATGATCGGTGAAAAATTATCAATTTTGAAAAAAAAATTTACAGGGGGGACCATTGTCTAAATTTCCAAAATATCAAAAATTTGAAAAGGTCTATTATGATATAATTTAAATGTAGAATCACTCAGATAATCAAAACATAAACAAAAAGTCATTCCGCATGAAAATCGTTTGATTTATAAGAAAGTTATGATTGGTGAAAAATTATCAATTTTGAAAAAAAAATTTCCAAAATATCAAAAAATTTGAAAAGGTCTATTATGATATAATTTAAATGTAGAATCACTCACTCAAAACATAAACAAAAAGTCATTCCGCATGAAAATCGTTTGATTTATAAGAAAGTTATGATCGGTGAAAAATTATCAATTTTGAACAAAATATTCTCTAAATTTCCAAAATATCAAAAAATTTGAAAAGGTCTATTATGATATAATTTAAATGTAGAATCACTCAGATAATCAAAACATAAACAAAAAGTCATTCCGCATGAAAATCGTTTGATTTATAAAAAAGTTATGATCGGTGAAAAATTATCAATTTTGAAAAAAAAATTTACAGGGGGGACCATTGTCTAAATTTCCAAAATATCAAAAATTTGAAAAGGTCTATTATGATATAATTTAAATGTAGAATCACTCAGATAATCAAAACATAAACAAAAAGTCAGTCCGCATGAAAATCGTTTGATTTATAAGAAAGTTATGATTGGTGAAAAATTATCAATTTTGAAAAAAAAATTTCCAAAATATCAAAAAATTTGAAAAGGTCTATTATGATATAATTTAAATGTAGAATCACTCAGATAATCAAAACATAAACAAAAAGTCATTCCGCATGAAAATCGTTTGATTTATAAGAAAGTTATGATCGGTGAAAAATTATCAATTTTGAAAAAAAAATTTACAGGGGGGACCATTGTCTAAATTTCCAAAATATCAAAAATTTGAAAAGGTCTATTATGATATAATTTAAATGTAGAATCACTCAGATAATCAAAACATAAACAAAAAGTCATTCCGCATGAAAATCGTTTGATTTATAAGAAAGTTATGATTGGTGAAAAATTATCAATTTTGAAAAAAAATTTCCAAAATATCAAAAAATTTGAAAAGGTCTATTATGATATAATTTAAATGTAGAATCACTCAGATAATCAAAACATAAACAAAAAGTCATTCCGCATGAAAATCGTTTGATTTATAAGAAAGTTATGATCGGTGAAAAATTATCAATTTTGAACAAAATATTTACAGGGGGGACCATTGTCTAAATTTCCAAAATATCAAAAAATTTGAAAAGGTCTATTATGATATAATTTAAATGTAGAATCACTCAGATAATCAAAACATAAACAAAAAGTCATTCCGCATGAAAATCGTTTGATTTATAAGAAAGTTATGATCGGTGAAAAATTATCAATTTTGAAAAAAAAATTTACAGGGGGGACCATTGTCTAAATTTCCAAAATATCAAAAATTTGAAAAGGTCTATTATGATATAATTTAAATGTAGAATCACTCAGATAATCAAAACATAAACAAAAAGTCATTCCGCATGAAAATCGTTTGATTTATAAGAAAGTTATGATTGGTGAAAAATTATCAATTTTGAAAAAAAAATTCCAAAATATCAAAAAATTTGAAAAGGTCTATTATGATATAATTTAAATGTAGAATCACTCAGATAATCAAAACATAAACAAAAAGTCATTCCGCATGAAAATCGTTTGATTTATAAGAAAGTTATGATCGGTGAAAAATTATCAATTTTGAAAAAAAAATTTACAGGGGGGACCATTGTCTAAATTTCCAAAATATCAAAAATTTGAAAAGGTCTATTATGATATAATTTAAATGTAGAATCACTCAGATAATCAAAACATAAACAAAAAGTCATTCCGCATGAAAATCGTTTGATTTATAAAAAAGTTATGATCGGTGAAAAATTATCAATTTTGAAAAAAAAATTTACAGGGGGGACCATTGTCTAAATTTCCAAAATATCAAAAATTTGAAAAGGTCTATTATGATATAATTTAAATGTAGAATCACTCAGATAATCAAAACATAAACAAAAAGTCATTCCGCATGAAAATCGTTTGATTTATAAGAAAGTTATGATTGGTGAAAAATTATCAATTTTGAAAAAAAAATTTCCAAAATATCAAAAAATTTGAAAAGGTCTATTATGATATAATTTAAATGTAGAATCACTCAGATAATCAAAACATAAACAAAAAGTCATTCCGCATGAAAATCGTTTGATTTATAAGAAAGTTATGATCGGTGAAAAATTATCAATTTTGAACAAAATATTTACAGGGGGGACCATTGTCTAAATTTCCAAAATATCAAAAAATTTGAAAAGGTCTATTATGATATAATTTAAATGTAGAATCACTCAGATAATCAAAACATAAACAAAAAGTCATTCCGCATGAAAATCGTTTGATTTATAAGAAAGTTATGATCGGTGAAAAATTATCAATTTTGAAAAAAATTTACAGGGGGGACCATTGTCTAAATTTCCAAAATATCAAAAATTTGAAAAGGTCTATTATGATATAATTTAAATGTAGAATCACTCAGATAATCAAAACATAAACAAAAAGTCATTCCGCATGAAAATCGTTTGATTTATAAGAAAGTTATGATTGATGAAAAATTATCAATTTTGAAAAAAAATTTCCAAAATATCAAAAAATTTGAAAAGGTCTATTATGATATAATTTAAATGTAGAATCACTCAGATAATCAAAACATAAACAAAAAGTCATTCCGCATGAAAATCGTTTGATTTATAAGAAAGTTATGATCGGTGAAAAATTATCAATTTTGAACAAAATATTTACAGGGGGGACCATTGTCTAAATTTCCAAAATATCAAAAAATTTGAAAAGGTCTATTATGATATAATTTGAATGTAGAATCACTCAGATAATCAAAACATAAACAAAAAGTCATTCCGCATGAAAATCGTTTGATTTATAAGAAAGTTATGATTGGTGAAAAATTATCAATTTTGAAAAAAATTTCCAAAATATCAAAAAATTTGAAAAGGTCTATTATGATATAATTTAAATGTAGAATCACTCAGATAATCAAAACATAAACAAAAAGTCATTCCGCATGAAAATCGTTTGATTTATAAGAAAGTTATGATCGGTGAAAAATTATCAATTTTGAACAAAATATTTACAGGGGGGACCATTGTCTAAATTTCCAAAATATCAAAAAATTTGAAAAGGTCTATTATGATATAATTTAAATGTAGAATCACTCAGATAATCAAAACATAAACAAAAAGTCATTCCGCATGAAAATCGTTTGATTTATAAGAAAGTTATGATCGGTGAAAAATTATCAATTTTGAAAAAAAAATTTACAGGGGGGACCATTGTCTAAATTTCCAAAATATCAAAAATTTGAAAAGGTCTATTATGATATAATTTAAATGTAGAATCACTCAGATAATCAAAACATAAACAAAAAGTCATTCCGCATGAAAATCGTTTGATTTATAAGAAAGTTATGATTGGTGAAAAATTATCAATTTTGAAAAAAAAATTTCCAAAATATCAAAAAATTTGAAAAGGTCTATTATGATATAATTTAAATGTAGAATCACTCAGATAATCAAAACATAAACAAAAAGTCATTCCGCATGAAAATCGTTTGATTTATAAGAAAGTTATGATCGGTGAAAAATTATCAATTTTGAAAAAAAAATTTACAGGGGGGACCATTGTCTAAATTTCCAAAATATCAAAAATTTGAAAAGGTCTATTATGATATAATTTAAATGTAGAATCACTCAGATAATCAAAACATAAACAAAAAGTCATTCCGCATGAAAATCGTTTGATTTATAAGAAAGTTATGATCGGTGAAAAATGATCCATTTTGAACAAAAAATTTACAGGGGGGACCATTGTCTAAATTTCCAAAATATCAAAAAATTTGAAAAGGTCTATTATGATATAATTTAAATGTAGAATCACTCAGATAATCAAAACATAAACAAAAAGTCATTCCGCATGAAAATCGTTTGATTTATAAGAAAGTTATGATCGGTGAAAAATTATCAATTTTGAAAAAAAAATGTACAGGGGGGACCATTGTCTAAATTTCCAAAATATCAAAAAATTTGAAAAGGTCTATTATTATATAATTTAAATGTAGAATCACTCAGATAATCAAAACATAAACAAAAAGTCATTCCGCATGAAAATCATTTGATTTATAAGAAAGTTATGATCGGTGAAAAATGATCAATTTTGAAAAAAAAAAAAAAAAAAG
>JAEIFR010000138.1:0-65558 GCA_018904105.1 Zaprionus tsacasi
CAAGACTAAGACCAAGAAGACCAAGACTAAGACCAAGAAGACCAAGACTAAGACCAAGAAGACCAGATAAGACCAAGAAGACCAAGACTAAGACCAAGAAGACCAAGACTAAGCAAGAAGACCAAGACTAAGACCAAGAAGACCAAGACTAAGACCAAGAAGACCAAGACTAAGACCAAGAAGACCAAGACTAAGACCAAGAAGACCAAGACTAAGACCAAGAAGACCAAGACTAAGACCAAGAAGACCAAGACTAAGACCAAGAAGACCAAGACTAAGACCAAGAAGACCAAGACTAAGACCAAGAAGACCAAGACTAAGACCAAGAAGACCAAGACTAAGACCAAGAAGACCAAGACTAAGACCAAGAAGACCAAGACTAAGACCAAGAAGACCAAGACTAAGACCAAGAAGACCAAGACTAAGACCAAGAAGACCAAGACTAAGACCAAGAAGACCAAGACTAAGACCAAGAAGACCAAGACTAAGACCAAGAAGACCAAGACTAAGACCAAGAAGACCAAGACTAAGACCAAGAAGACCAAGAAGACTAAGACCAAGAAGACCAAGACTAAGACCAAGAAGACCAAGACTAAGACCAAGAAGACCAAGACTAAGACCAAGAAGACCAAGACTAAGACCAAAGACCAAGACCAAGACCAAGAAGACCAAGACTAAGACCAAGAAGACCAAGACTAAGACCAAGAAGACCAAGACTAAGACCAAGAAGACCAAGACTAAGACCAAGAAGACCAAGACTAAGACTAAGACCAAGAAGACCAAGACTAAGACCAAGAAGACCAAGACTAAGACCAAGAAGACCAAGACTAAGACCAAGACTAAGACCAAGAAGACCAAGACTAAGACCAAGAAGACCAAGACTAAGACCAAGAAGACCAAGACTAAGACCAAGAAGACCAAGACTAAGACCAAGAAGACCAAGACTAAGACCAAGAAGACCAAGACTAAGACCAAGAAGACCAAGACTAAGACCAAGAAGACCAAGACTAAGACCAAGAAGACCAAGACTAAGACCAAGAAGACCAAGACTAAGACCAAGAAGACCAAGACTAAGACCAAGAAGACCAAGACTAAGACCAAGAAGACCAAGACTAAGACCAAGAAGACCAAGACTAAGACCAAGAAGACCAAGACTAAGACCAAGAAGACCAAGACTAAGACCAAGAAGACCAAGACTAAGACCAAGAAGACCAAGACTAAGACCAAGAAGACCAAGACTAAGACCAAGAAGACCAAGACTAAGACCAAGAAGACCAAGACTAAGACCAAGAAGACCAAGACTAAGACCAAGAAGACCAAGACTAAGACCAAGAAGACCAAGACTAAGACCAAGAAGACCAAGACTAAGACCAAGAAGACCAAGACTAAGACCAAGAAGACCAAGACTAAGACCAAGAAGACCAAGACTAAGACCAAGAAGACCAAGACTAAGACCAAGAAGACCAAGACTAAGACCAAGAAGACCAAGACTAAGACCAAGAAGACCAAGACTAAGACCAAGAAGACCAAGACTAAGACCAAGAAGACCAAGACTAAGACCAAGAAGACCAAGACTAAGACCAAGAAGACCAAGACTAAGACCAAGAAGACCAAGACTAAGACCAAGAAGACCAAGACTAAGACCAAGAAGACCAAGACTAAGACCAAGAAGACCAAGACTAAGACCAAGAAGACCAAGACTAAGACCAAGAAGACCAAGACTAAGACCAAGAAGACCAAGACTAAGACCAAGAAGACCAAGACTAAGACCAAGAAGACCAAGACTAAGACCAAGAAGACCAAGACTAAGACCAAGAAGACCAAGACTAAGACCAAGAAGACCAAGACTAAGACCAAGAAGACCAAGACTAAGACCAAGAAGACCAAGACTAAGACCAAGAAGACCAAGACTAAGACCAAGAAGACCAAGACTAAGACCAAGAAGACCAAGACTAAGACCAAGAAGACCAAGACTAAGACCAAGAAGACCAAGACTAAGACCAAGAAGACCAAGACTAAGACCAAGAAGACCAAGACTAAGACCAAGAAGACCAAGAAGACCAAGACTAAGACCAAGAAGACCAAGACTAAGACCAAGAAGACCAAGACTAAGACCAAGAAGACCAAGACTAAGACCAAGAAGACCAAGACTAAGACCAAGAAGACCAAGACTAAGACCAAGAAGACCAAGACTAAGACCAAGAAGACCAAGACTAAGACCAAGAAGACCAAGACTAAGACCAAGAAGACCAAGACTAAGACCAAGAAGACCAAGACTAAGACCAAGAAGACCAAGACTAAGACCAAGAAGACCAAGACTAAGACCAAGAAGACCAAGACTAAGACCAAGAAGACCAAGACTAAGACCAAGAAGACCAAGACTAAGACCAAGAAGACCAAGACTAAGACCAAGAAGACCAAGACTAAGACCAAGAAGACCAAGAAGACCAAGACTAAGACCAAGAAGACCAAGACTAAGACCAAGAAGACCAAGACTAAGACCAAGAAGACCAAGACTAAGACCAAGAAGACCAAGACTAAGACCAAGAAGACCAAGACTAAGACCAAGAAGACCAAGACTAAGACCAAGAAGACCAAGACTAAGACCAAGAAGACCAAGACTAAGACCAAGACTAAGACCAAGACTAAGACCAAGAAGACCAAGACTAAGACCAAGAAGACCAAGACTAAGACCAAGAAGACCAAGACTAAGACCAAGAAGACCAAGACTAAGACCAAGAAGACCAAGACTAAGACCAAGAAGACTAAGACCAAGAAGACCAAGACTAAGACCAAGAAGACCAAGACTAAGACCAAGAAGACCAAGACTAAGACCAAGAAGACCAAGACTAAGACCAAGAAGACCAAGACTAAGACCAAGAAGACCAAGACTAAGACCAAGAAGACCAAGACTAAGACCAAGAAGACCAAGACTAAGACCAAGAAGACCAAGACTAAGACCAAGAAGACCAAGACTAAGACCAAGAAGACCAAGACTAAGACCAAGAAGACCAAGACTAAGACCAAGAAGACCAAGACTAAGACCAAGAAGACCAAGACTAAGACCAAGAAGACCAAGACTAAGACCAAGAAGACCAAGACTAAGACCAAGAAGACCAAGACTAAGACCAAGAAGACCAAGACTAAGACCAAGAAGAAGACCAAGACTAAGACCAAGAAGACCAAGACTAAGACCAAGAAGACCAAGACTAAGACCAAGAAGACCAAGACTAAGACCAAGAAGACCAAGACTAAGACCAAGAAGACCAAGACTAAGACCAAGAAGACCAAGACTAAGACCAAGAAGACCAAGACTAAGACCAAGAAGACCAAGACTAAGACCAAGAAGACCAAGACTAAGACCAAGAAGACCAAGACTAAGACCAAGAAGACCAAGACTAAGACCAAGAAGACCAAGACTAAGACCAAGAAGACCAAGACTAAGACCAAGAAGACCAAGACTAAGACCAAGAAGACCAAGACTAAGACCAAGAAGACCAAGACTAAGACCAAGAAGACCAAGACTAAGACCAAGAAGACCAAGACTAAGACCAAGAAGACCAAGACTAAGACCAAGAAGACCAAGACTAAGACCAAGAAGACCAAGACTAAGACCAAGAAGACCAAGACTAAGACCAAGAAGACCAAGACTAAGACCAAGAAGACCAAGACTAAGACCAAGAAGACCAAGACTAAGACCAAGAAGACCAAGACTAAGACCAAGAAGACCAAGACTAAGACCAAGAAGACCAAGACTAAGACCAAGAAGACCAAGACTAAGACCAAGAAGACCAAGACTAAGACCAAGAAGACCAAGACTAAGACCAAGAAGACCAAGACTAAGACCAAGAAGACCAAGACTAAGACCAAGAAGACCAAGACTAAGACCAAGAAGACCAAGACTAAGACCAAGAAGACCAAGACTAAGACCAAGAAGACCAAGACTAAGACCAAGAAGACCAAGACTAAGACCAAGAAGACCAAGACTAAGACCAAGAAGACCAAGACTAAGACCAAGAAGACCAAGACTAAGACCAAGAAGACCAAGACTAAGACCAAGAAGACCAAGACTAAGACCAAGAAGACCAAGACTAAGACCAAGAAGACCAAGACTAAGACCAAGAAGACCAAGACTAAGACCAAGAAGACCAAGACTAAGACCAAGAAGACCAAGACTAAGACCAAGAAGACCAAAGACTAAGACCAAGAAGACCAAGACTAAGACCAAGAAGACCAAGACTAAGACCAAGAAGACCAAGACTAAGACCAAGAAGACCAAGACTAAGACCAAGAAGACCAAGACTAAGACCAAGAAGACCAAGACTAAGACCAAGAAGACCAAGACTAAGACCAAGAAGACCAAGACTAAGACCAAGAAGACCAAGACTAAGACCAAGAAGACCAAGACTAAGACCAAGAAGACCAAGACTAAGACCAAGAAGACCAAGACTAAGACCAAGAAGACCAAGACTAAGACCAAGAAGACCAAGACTAAGACCAAGAAGACCAAGACTAAGACCAAGAAGACCAAGACTAAGACCAAGAAGACCAAGACCAAGAAGACCAAGACTAAGACCAAGAAGACCAAGACTAAGACCAAGAAGACCAAGACTAAGACCAAGAAGACCAAGACTAAGACCAAGAAGACCAAGACTAAGACCAAGACTAAGACCAAGAAGACCAAGACTAAGACCAAGAAGACCAAGACTAAGACCAAGAAGACCAAGACTAAGACCAAGAAGACCAAGACTAAGACCAAGAAGACCAAGACTAAGACCAAGAAGACCAAGACTAAGACCAAGAAGACCAAGACTAAGACCAAGACAAAGACCAAGAAGACCAAGACTAAGACCAAGAAGACCAAGACTAAGACCAAGAAGACCAAGACTAAGACCAAGACTAAGACCAAGAAGACCAAGACTAAGACCAAGAAGACCAAGACTAAGACCAAGAAGACCAAGACTAAGACCAAGAAGACCAAGACTAAGACCAAGAAGACCAAGACTAAGACCAAGAAGACCAAGACTAAGACCAAGAAGACCAAGACTAAGACCAAGAAGACCAAGACTAAGACCAAGACCAAGACCAAGAAGACCAAGACTAAGACCAAGAAGACCAAGACTAAGACCAAGAAGACCAAGACTAAGACCAAGAAGACCAAGACTAAGACCAAGAAGACCAAGACTAAGACCAAGAAGACCAAGACTAAGACCAAGAAGACCAAGACTAAGACCAAGAAGACCAAGACTAAGACCAAGAAGACCAAGACTAAGACCAAGAAGACCAAGACTAAGACCAAGAAGACCAAGACTAAGACCAAGAAGACCAAGACTAAGACCAAGAAGACCAAGACTAAGACCAAGAAGACCAAGACTAAGACCAAGAAGACCAAGACTAAGACCAAGAAGACCAAGACTAAGACCAAGAAGACCAAGACTAAGACCAAGAAGACCAAGACTAAGACCAAGAAGACCAAGACTAAGACCAAGAAGACCAAGACTAAGACCAAGAAGACCAAGACTAAGACCAAGAAGACCAAGACTAAGACCAAGAAGACCAAGACTAAGACCAAGAAGACCAAGACTAAGACCAAGAAGACCAAGACTAAGACCAAGAAGACCAAGACTAAGACCAAGAAGACCAAGACTAAGACCAAGAAGACCAAGACTAAGAAGACCAAGAAGACCAAGACTAAGACCAAGAAGACCAAGACTAAGACCAAGAAGACCAAGACTAAGACCAAGAAGACCAAGACTAAGACCAAGAAGACCAAGACTAAGACCAAGAAGACCAAGACTAAGACCAAGAAGACCAAGACTAAGACCAAGAAGACCAAGACTAAGACCAAGAAGACCAAGACTAAGACCAAGAAGACCAAGAAGACCAAGACTAAGACCAAGAAGACCAAGACTAAGACCAAGACTAAGACCAAGAAGACCAAGACTAAGACCAAGAAGACCAAGACTAAGACCAAGAAGACCAAGACTAAGACCAAGAAGACCAAGACTAAGACCAAGAAGACCAAGACCAAGACCAAGACCAAGAAGACCAAGACTAAGACCAAGAAGACCAAGACTAAGACCAAGAAGACCAAGACTAAGACCAAGAAGACCAAGACTAAGACCAAGAAGACCAAGACTAAGACCAAGAAGACCAAGACTAAGACCAAGAAGACCAAGACTAAGACCAAGAAGACCAAGACTAAGACCAAGAAGACCAAGACTAAGACCAAGAAGACCAAGACTAAGACCAAGAAGACCAAGACTAAGACCAAGAAGACCAAGACTAAGACCAAGAAGACCAAGACTAAGACCAAGAAGACCAAGACTAAGACCAAGAAGACCAAGACTAAGACCAAGAAGACCAAGAAGACCAAGACTAAGACCAAGAAGACCAAGACTAAGACCAAGAAGACCAAGACTAAGACCAAGAAGACCAAGACTAAGACCAAGAAGACCAAGACTAAGACCAAGAAGACCAAGACTAAGACCAAGAAGACCAAGACTAAGACCAAGAAGACCAAGACTAAGACCAAGAAGACCAAGACTAAGACCAAGAAGACCAAGACTAAGACCAAGAAGACCAAGACTAAGACCAAGAAGACCAAGACTAAGACCAAGAAGACCAAGACTAAGACCAAGAAGACCAAGACTAAGACCAAGAAGACCAAGACTAAGACCAAGAAGACCAAGACTAAGACCAAGAAGACCAAGACTAAGACCAAGAAGACCAAGACTAAAACCAAGAAGACCAAGACTAAGACCAAGAAGACCAAGACTAAGACCAAGAAGACCAAGACTAAGACCAAGAAGACCAAGACCAAGACTAAGACCAAGAAGACCAAGACTAAGACCAAGAAGACCAAGACTAAGACCAAGAAGACCAAGACTAAGACCAAGAAGACCAAGACTAAGACCAAGAAGACCAAGACTAAGACCAAGAAGACCAAGACTAAGACCAAGAAGACCAAGACTAAGACCAAGAAGACCAAGACTAAGACCAAGAAGACCAAGACTAAGACCAAGAAGACCAAGACAAAGACCAAGAAGACCAAGACTAAGACCAAGAAGACCAAGACTAAGACCAAGAAGACCAAGACTAAGACCAAGAAGACCAAGACTAAGACCAAGAAGACCAAGACTAAGACCAAGAAGACCAAGACTAAGACCAAGAAGACCAAGACTAAGACCAAGACTAAGACCAAGAAGACCAAGACTAAGACCAAGAAGACCAAGACTAAGACCAAGAAGACCAAGACTAAGACCAAGAAGACCAAGACTAAGACCAAGAAGACCAAGACTAAGACCAAGAAGACCAAGACTAAGACCAAGACTAAGACCAAGACTAAGACCAAGAAGACCAAGACTAAGACCCAAGACCAAGACCAAGACCAAGAAGACCAAGAAGACCAAGACTAAGACCAAGAAGACCAAGACTAAGACCAAAGACCAAGACCAAGACTAAGACCAAGAAGACCAAGACTAAGACCAAGAAGACCAAGACTAAGACCAAGAAGACCAAGACTAAGACCAAGAAGACCAAGACTAAGACCAAGAAGACCAAGACTAAGACCAAGAAGACCAAGACTAAGACCAAGAAGACCAAGACTAAGACCAAGAAGACCAAGACTAAGACCAAGAAGACCAGAAGACTAAGACCAAGAAGACCAAGACTAAGACCAAGAAGACCAAGACTAAGACCAAGAAGACCAAGACTAAGACCAAGAAGACCAAGACTAAGACCAAGAAGACCAAGACTAAGACCAAGAAGACCAAGACTAAGACCAAGAAGACCAAGACTAAGACCAAGAAGACCAAGACTAAGACCAAGAAGACCAAGACTAAGACCAAGAAGACCAAGACTAAGACCAAGAAGACCAAGACTAAGACCAAGAAGACCAAGACTAAGACCAAGAAGACCAAGACTAAGACCGAAGACCAAGAAGACCAAGACTAAGACCAAGAAGACCAAGACTAAGACCAAGAAGACCAAGACTAAGACCAAGAAGACCAAGACTAAGACCAAGAAGACCAAGACTAAGACCAAGAAGACCAAGACTAAGACCAAGAAGACCAAGACTAAGACCAAGAAGACCAAGACTAAGACCAAGAAGACCAAGACTAAGACCAAGAAGACCAAGACTAAGACCAAGAAGACCAAGACTAAGACCAAGAAGACCAAGACTAAGACCAAGAAGACCAAGACTAAGACCAAGAAGACCAAGACCAAAAGACCAAGATAAGACCAAGACTAAGACCAAGAAGACCAAGACTAAGACCAAGAAGACCAAGACTAAGACCAAGAAGACCAAGACTAAGACCAAGAAGACCAAGACTAAGACCAAGAAGACCAAGACTAAGACCAAGAAGACCAAGACTAAGACCAAGAAGACCAAGACTAAGACCAAGAAGACCAAGACTAAGACCAAGAAGACCAAGACTAAGACCAAGAAGACCAAGACTAAGACCAAGAAGACCAAGACTAAGACCAAGAAGACCAAGACAAAGACCAAGAAGACCAAGACTAAGACCAAGAAGACCAAGACTAAGACCAAGAAGACCAAGACTAAGACCAAGAAGACCAAGACTAAGACCAAGAAGACCAAGACTAAGACCAAGAAGACCAAGACTAAGACCAAGAAGACCAAGACTAAGACCAAGAAGACCAAGACTAAGACCAAGAAGACCAAGACTAAGACCAAGAAGACCAAGACTAAGACCAAGAAGACCAAGACTAAGACCAAGAAGACCAAGACTAAGACCAAGAAGACCAAGACTAAGACCAAGAAGACCAAGACTAAGACCAAGAAGACCAAGACTAAGACCAAGAAGACCAAGACTAAGACCAAGAAGACCAAGACTAAGACCAAGAAGACCAAGACTAAGACCAAGAAGACCAAGACTAAGACCAAGAAGACCAAGACTAAGACCAAGAAGACCAAGACTAAGACCAAGAAGACCAAGACTAAGACGAAGACCAAGAAGACCAAGACTAAGACCAAGAAGACCAAGACTAAGACCAAGAAGACCAAGACTAAGACCAAGAAGACCAAGACTAAGACCAAGAAGACCAAGACTAAGACCAAGAAGACCAAGACTAAGACCAAGAAGACCAAGACTAAGACCAAGAAGACCAAGACTAAGACCAAGAAGACCAAGACTAAGACCAAGAAGACCAAGACCAAGAAGACCAAGACTAAGACCAAGAAGACCAAGACTAAGACCAAGAAGACCAAGACTAAGACCAAGAAGACCAAGACTAAGACCAAGAAGACCAAGACTAAGACCAAGAAGACCAAGACTAAGACCAAGAAGACCAAGACTAAGACCAAGAAGACCAAGACTAAGACCAAGAAGACCAAGACTAAGACCAAGAAGACCAAGACTAAGACCAAGAAGACCAAGACTAAGACCAAGAAGACCAAGACTAAGACCAAGAAGACCAAGACTAAGACCAAGAAGACCAAGACTAAGACCAAGAAGACCAAGACTAAGACCAAGAAGACCAAGACTAAGACTAAGACCAAGAAGACCAAGACTAAGACCAAGAAGACCAAGACTAAGACCAAGAAGACCAAGACTAAGACCAAGAAGACCAAGACTAAGACCAAGAAGACCAAGACTAAGACCAAGAAGACCAAGACTAAGACCAAGAAGACCAAGACTAAGACCAAGAAGACCAAGACTAAGACCAAGAAGACCAAGACTAAGACCAAGAAGACCAAGACTAAGACCAAGAAGACCAAGACTAAGACCAAGAAGACCAAGACTAAGACCAAGACCAAGACCAAGACCAAAAGACCAAGAAGAAGACCAAGACTAAGACCAAGACTAAGACCAAGAAGACCAAGACTAAGACCAAGAAGACTAAGACCAAGAAGACCAAGACTAAGAAGACCAAGACTAAGACCAAGAAGACCAAGACTAAGACCAAGAAGACCAAGACTAAGACCAAGAAGACCAAGACTAAGACCAAGAAGACCAAGACTAAGACCAAGAAGACCAAGACTAAGACCAAGAAGACCAAGACTAAGACCAAGAAGACCAAGACTAAGACCAAGAAGACCAAGACTAAGACCAAGAAGACCAAGACTAAGACCAAGAAGACCAAGACTAAGACCAAGAAGACCAAGACTAAGACCAAGAAGACCAAGACTAAGACCAAGAAGACCAAGACTAAGACCAAGAAGACCAAGACTAAGACCAAGAAGACCAAGACTAAGACCAAGAAGACCAAGACTAAGACCAAGAAGACCAAGACTAAGACCAAGAAGACCAAGACTAAGACCAAGAAGACCAAGACTAAGACCAAGAAGACCAAGACTAAGACCAAGAAGACCAAGACTAAGACCAAGAAGACCAAGACTAAGACCAAGAAGACCAAGACTAAGACCAAGAAGACCAAGACTAAGACCAAGAAGACCAAGCTAAGACCAAGTAAGACCAAGAAGACCAAGACTAAGACCAAGAAGACCAAGACTAAGACCAAGAAGACCAAGACTAAGACCAAGAAGACCAAGACTAAGACCAAGAAGACCAAGACTAAGACCAAGACTAAGACCAAGTAAGACCAAGAAGACCAAGACCAATAAGACCAAGAAGACCAAGACTAAGACCAAGAAGACCAAGACTAAGACCAAGAAGACCAAGACTAAGACCAAGAAGACCAAAGACCAAGAAGACCAAGAAGACCAAGACTAAGACCAAGAAGACCAAGACTAAGACCAAGAAGACCAAGACTAAGACCAAGAAGACCAAGACTAAGACCAAGAAGACCAAGACTAAGACCAAGAAGACCAAGACTAAGACCAAGAAGACCAAGACTAAGACCAAGAAGACCAAGACTAAGACCAAGAAGACCAAGACTAAGACCAAGAAGACCAAGACTAAGACCAAGAAGACCAAGACTAAGACCAAGAAGACCAAGACTAAGACCAAGAAGACCAAGACTAAGACCAAGAAGACCAAGACAAAGACCAAGACTAAGACCAAGAAGACCAAGACTAAGACCAAGAAGACCAAGACTAAGACCAAGAAGACCAAGACTAAGACCAAGAAGACCAAGACTAAGACCAAGAAGACCAAGACTAAGACCAAGAAGACCAAGACTAAGACCAAGAAGACTAAGACCAAGAAGACCAAGACTAAGACCAAGAAGACCAAGACTAAGACCAAGAAGACCAAGACTAAGACCAAGAAGACCAAGACTAAGACCAAGAAGACCAAGACTAAGACCAAGAAGACCAAGACTAAGACCAAGAAGACCAAGACTAAGACCAAGAAGACCAAGACTAAGACCAAGAAGACCAAGACTAAGACCAAGAAGACCAAGACTAAGACCAAGAAGACCAAGACTAAGACCAAGAAGACCAAGACCAAGACCAAGACCAAGAAGACCAAGACTAAGACCAAGAAGACCAAGACTAAGACCAAGAAGACCAAGACTAAGACCAAGACTAAGACCAAGACCAATAAGACCAAGAAGACCAAGACTAAGACCAAGAAGACCAAGACTAAGACCAAGAAGACCAAGACTAAGACCAAGAAGACCAAGACTAAGACCAAGAAGACCAAGACTAAGACCAAGACCAAGAAGACCAAGACTAAGACCAAGAAGACCAAGACTAAGACCAAGAAGACCAAGACTAAGACCAAGAAGACCAAGACTAAGACCAAGAAGACCAAGACTAAGACCAAGAAGACCAAGACTAAGACCAAGAAGACCAAGACTAAGACCCAAGACTAAGACCAAGAAGACCAAGACTAAGACCAAGAAGACCAAGACTAAGACCAAGAAGACCAAGACTAAGACCAAGAAGACCAAGACTAAGACCAAGAAGACCAAGACTAAGACCAAGAAGACCAAGACTAAGACCAAAGAAGACCAAGACTAAGACCAAGAAGACCAAGACTAAGACCAAGAAGACCAAGACTAAGACCAAGAAGACCAAGACTAAGACCAAGAAGACCAAGACTAAGACCAAGAAGACCAAGACTAAGACCAAGAAGACCAAGACTAAGACCAAGAAAGACCAAGACCAAGAAGACCAAGACTAAGACCAAGAAGACCAAGACTAAGACCAAGAAGACCAAGACTAAGACCAAGAAGACCAAGACTAAGACCAAGAAGACCAAGACTAAGACCAAGAAGACCAAGACTAAGACCAAGAAGACCAAGACTAAGACCAAGACTAAGACCAAGACTAAGACCAAGAAGACCAAGACTAAGACCAAGAAGACCAAGACTAAGACCAAGAAGACCAAGACTAAGACCAAGAAGACCAAGACTAAGACCAAGAAGACCAAGACTAAGACCAAAGAAGACCAAGACCAATAAGACCAAGAAGAAGACCAAGACTAAGACCAAGAAGACCAAGACTAAGACCAAGAAGACCAAGACTAAGACCAAGAAGACCAAGACTAAGACCAAGAAGACCAAGACTAAGACCAAGACCAAGACCAAGACCAAGACTAAGACCAAGAAGACCAAGACTAAGACCAAGAAGACCAAGACTAAGACCAAGAAGACCAAGACTAAGACCAAGAAGACCAAGACTAAGACCAAGAAGACCAAGACTAAGACCAAGAAGACCAAGACCAAGAAGACCAAGACTAAGACCAAGAAGACCAAGACTAAGACCAAGAAGACCAAGACTAAGACCAAGAAGACCAAGACTAAGACCAAGAAGACCAAGACTAAGACCAAGAAGACCAAGACTAAGACCAAGAAGACCAAGACTAAGACCAAGAAGACCAAGACTAAGACCAAGAAGACCAAGACTAAGACCAAGAAGACCAAGACTAAGACCAAGAAGACCAAGACTAAGACCAAGAAGACCAAGACTAAGACCAAGAAGACCAAGACTAAGACCAAGAAGACCAAGACTAAGACCAAGAAGACCAAGACTAAGACCAAGAAGACCAAGACTAAGACCAAGAAGACCAAGACTAAGACCAAGAAGACCAAGACTAAGACCAAGAAGACCAAGACTAAGACCAAGAAGACCAAGAAGACCAAGACCAAGAAGACCAAGACTAAGACCAAGAAGACCAAGACTAAGACCAAGAAGACCAAGACTAAGACCAAGAAGACCAAGACTAAGACCAAGAAGACCAAGACTAAGACCAAGAAGACCAAGACTAAGACCAAGACTAAGACCAAGAAGACCAAGACTAAGACCAAGAAGACCAAGACTAAGACCAAGAAGACCAAGACTAAGACCAAGAAGACCAAGACTAAGACCAAGAAGACCAAGACTAAGACCAAGACCAAGACCAAGAAGACCAAGACTAAGACCAAGAAGACCAAGACTAAGACCAAGAAGACCAAGACTAAGACCAAGAAGACCAAGACTAAGACCAAGAAGACCAAGACTAAGACCAAGAAGACCAAGACTAAGACCAAGACTAAGACCAAGAAGACCAAGACTAAGACCAAGAAGACCAAGAAGACCAAGACTAAGACCAAGAAGACCAAGACTAAGACCAAGAAGACCAAGACTAAGACCAAGAAGACCAAGACTAAGACCAAGAAGACCAAGACTAAGACCAAGAAGACCAAGACTAAGACCAAGAAGACCAAGACTAAGACCAAGAAGACCAAGACTAAGACCAAGAAGACCAAGACTAAGACCAAGAAGACCAAGACTAAGACCAAGAAGACCAAGACTAAGACCAAGAAGACCAAGACTAAGACCAAGAAGACCAAGACTAAGACCAAGAAGACCAAGACTAAGACCAAGAAGACCAAGACTAAGACCAAGACTAAGACCAAGAAGACCAAGACTAAGACCAAGAAGACCAAGACTAAGACCAAGAAGACCAAGACTAAGACCAAGAAGACCAAGACTAAGACCAAGAAGACCAAGACTAAGACCAAGAAGACCAAGACTAAGACCAAGAAGACCAAGACTAAGACCAAGAAGACCAAGACTAAGACCAAGAAGACCAAGACTAAGACCAAGAAGACCAAGACTAAGACCAAGAAGACCAAGACTAAGACCAAGAAGACCAAGACTAAGACCAAGAAGACCAAGACTAAGACCAAGAAGACCAAGACTAAGACCAAGAAGACCAAGACTAAGACCAAGAAGACCAAGACTAAGACCAAGAAGACCAAGACTAAGACCAAGAAGACCAAGACTAAGACCAAGAAGACCAAGACTAAGACCAAGAAGACCAAGACTAAGACCAAGAAGACCAAGACTAAGACCAAGAAGACCAAGACTAAGACCAAGAAGACCAAGACTAAGACCAAGAAGACCAAGACTAAGACCAAGAAGACCAAGACTAAGACCAAGAAGACCAAGACTAAGACCAAGAAGACCAAGACTAAGACCAAGAAGACCAAGACTAAGACCAAGAAGACCAAGACTAAGACCAAGAAGACCAAGAAGACCAAGACTAAGACCAAGAAGACCAAGACTAAGAC
Source organism: Zaprionus tsacasi (assembly GCA_018904105.1). Classification (NCBI taxonomy): domain Eukaryota; kingdom Metazoa; phylum Arthropoda; class Insecta; order Diptera; family Drosophilidae; genus Zaprionus; species Zaprionus tsacasi. The sequence continues at coordinate 14,431 of JAEIFR010000138.1, forward strand.
CAAGAAGACCAAGACTAAGACCAAGAAGACCAAGACTAAGACCAAGAAGACCAAGACTAAGACCAAGAAGACCAAGACTAAGACCAAGAAGACCAAGACTAAGACCAAGAAGACCAAGACTAAGACCAAGAAGACCAAGACTAAGACCAAGAAGACCAAGACTAAGACCAAGAAGACCAAGACTAAGACCAAGAAGACCAAGACTAAGACCAAGAAGACCAAGACTAAGACAAAGAAGACCAAGACTAAGACCAAGAAGACCAAGACTAAGACCAAGAAGACCAAGACTAAGACCAAGAAGACCAAGACTAAGACCAAGAAGACCAAGACTAAGACCAAGAAGACCAAGACTAAGACCAAGAAGACCAAGACTAAGACCAAGAAGACCAAGACTAAGACCAAGAAGACCAAGACTAAGACCAAGAAGACCAAGACTAAGACCAAGAAGACCAAGACTAAGACCAAGAAGACCAAGACTAAGACCAAGAAGACCAAGACTAAGACCAAGAAGACCAAGACTAAGACCAAGAAGACCAAGACTAAGACCAAGAGAAGACCAAGACCAAGACTAAGACCAAGAAGACCAAGACTAAGACCAAGAAGACCAAGACTAAGACCAAGAAGACCAAGACTAAGACCAAGAAGACCAAGACTAAGACCAAGAAGACCAAGACTAAGACCAAGAAGACCAAGACTAAGACCAAGAAGACCAAGACTAAGACCAAGAAGACCAAGACTAAGACCAAGAAGACCAAGACTAAGACCAAGAAGACCAAGACTAAGACCAAGAAGACCAAGACTAAGACCAAGAAGACCAAGACCAAGACTAAGACCAAGAAGACCAAGACTAAGACCAAGAAGACCAAGACTAAGACCAAGAAGACCAAGACTAAGACCAAGAAGACCAAGACTAAGACCAAGAAGACCAAGACTAAGACCAAGAAGACCAAGACTAAGACCAAGAAGACCAAGACTAAGACCAAGAAGACCAAGACTAAGACCAAGAAGACCAAGACTAAGACCAAGAAGACCAAGACTAAGACCAAGAAGACCAAGACTAAGACCAAGAAGACCAAGACTAAGACCAAGAAGACCAAGACTAAGACCAAGAAGACCAAGACTAAGACCAAGAAGACCAAGACTAAGACCAAGAAGACCAAGACTAAGACCAAGAAGACCAAGACTAAGACCAAGAAGACCAAGACTAAGACCAAGAAGACCAAGACTAAGACCAAGACCAAGACCAAGACCAAGTAAGACCAAGAAGACCAAGACTAAGACCAAGAAGACCAAGACTAAGACCAAGAAGACCAAGACTAAGACCAAGAAGACCAAGACTAAGACCAAGAAGACCAAGACTAAGACCAAGAAGACCAAGACTAAGACCAAGAAGACCAAGACTAAGACCAAGAAGACCAAGACTAAGACCAAGAAGACCAAGACTAAGACCAAGAAGACCAAGACTAAGACCAAGAAGACCAAGACCAAGAAGACGAAGACTAAGACCAAGAAGACCAAGACTAAGACCAAGAAGACCAAGACTAAGACCAAGAAGACCAAGACTAAGACCAAGACCAAGACCAAGACTAAGACCAAGAAGACCAAGACTAAGACCAAGAAGACCAAGACTAAGACCAAGAAGACCAAGACTAAGACCAAGAAGACCAAGACTAAGACCAAGAAGACCAAGACTAAGACCAAGAAGACCAAGACTAAGACCAAGAAGACCAAGACTAAGACCAAGACTAAGACCAAGAAGACCAAGACTAAGACCAAGACGAAGACCAAAGAAGACCAAGACTAAGACCAAGAAGACCAAGACTAAGACCAAGAAGACCAAGACTAAGACCAAGAAGACCAAGACTAAGACCAAGAAGACCAAGACTAAGACCAAGAAGACCAAGACTAAGACCAAGAAGACCAAGACTAAGACCAAGAAGACCAAGACTAAGACCAAGAAGACCAAGACTAAGACCAAGAAGACCAAGACTAAGACCAAGAAGACCAAGACTAAGACCAAGAAGACCAAGACTAAGACCAAGAAGACCAAGACTAAGACCAAGAAGACCAAGACTAAGACCAAGAAGACCAAGACTAAGACCAAGAAGACCAAGACTAAGACCAAGAAGACCAAGACTAAGACCAAGAAGACCAAGACTAAGACCAAGAAGACCAAGACTAAGACCAAGAAGACCAAGACTAAGACCAAGAAGACCAAGACTAAGACCAAGAAGACCAAGACTAAGACCAAGAAGACCAAGACTAAGACCAAGAAGACCAAGACTAAGACCAAGAAGACCAAGACTAAGACCAAGAAGACCAAGACTAAGACCAAAGAAGACCAAGACTAAGACCAAGAAGACCAAGACTAAGACCAAGAAGACCAAGACTAAGACCAAGAAGACCAAGACTAAGACCAAGAAGACCAAGACTAAGACCAAGAAGACCAAGACTAAGACCAAGAAGACCAAGACTAAGACCAAGAAGACCAAGACTAAGACCAAGAAGACCAAGACTAAGACCAAGAAGACCAAGACTAAGACCAAGAAGACCAAGACTAAGACCAAGAAGACCAAGACTAAGACCAAGAAGACCAAGACTAAGACCAAGAAGACCAAGACTAAGACCAAGAAGACCAAGACTAAGACCAAGACTAAGACCAAGACTAAGACCAAGACTAAGACCAAGACTAAGACCAAGACTAAGACCAAGACTAAGACCAACAAGAAGACCAAGACTAAGACCAAGACTAAGACCAAGAAGACCAAGACTAAGACCAAGAAGACCAAGACTAAGACCAAGAAGACCAAGACTAAGACCAAGAAGACCAAGACTAAGACCAAGAAGACCAAGACTAAGACCAAGAAGACCAAGACTAAGACCAAGAAGACCAAGACTAAGACCAAGAAGACCAAGACCAAGACCAAGAAGACCAAGTAAGACCAAAAGACCAAGACTAAGACCAAGAAGACCAAGACTAAGACCAAGAAGACCAAGACTAAGACCAAGAAGACCAAGACTAAGACCAAGAAGACCAAGACTAAGACCAAGAAGACCAAGACTAAGACCAAGAAGACCAAGACTAAGACCAAGAAGACCAAGACTAAGACCAAGAAGACCAAGACTAAGACCAAGAAGACCAAGACTAAGACCAAGAAGACCAAGACTAAGACCAAGAAGACCAAGACTAAGACCAAGAAGACCAAGACTAAGACCAAGAAGACCAAGACTAAGACCAAGAAGACCAAGACTAAGACCAAGAAGACCAAGACCAAGACTAAGACCAAGAAGACCAAGACTAAGACCAAGAAGACCAAGACTAAGACCAAGAAGACCAAGACTAAGACCAAGAAGACCAAGACTAAGACCAAGAAGACCAAGACTAAGACCAAGAAGACCAAGACTAAGACCAAGAAGACCAAGACTAAGACCAAGAAGACCAAGACTAAGACCAAGAAGACCAAGACTAAGACCAAGACTAAGACCAAGACTAAGACCAAGAAGACCAAGACTAAGACCAAGAAGACCAAGACTAAGACCAAGAAGACCAAGAAGACTAAGACCAAGAAGACCAAGACTAAGACCAAGAAGACCAAGACTAAGACCAAGAAGACCAAGACTAAGACCAAGAAGACCAAGACTAAGACCAAGAAGACCAAGACTAAGACCAAGAAGACCAAGACTAAGACCAAGAAGACCAAGACTAAGACCAAGAAGACCAAGACTAAGACCAAGAAGACCAAGACTAAGACCAAGAAGACCAAGACTAAGACCAAGAAGACCAAGACTAAGACCAAGAAGACCAAGACTAAGACCAAGAAGACCAAGACTAAGACCAACAAGACCAAGACTAAGACCAAGAAGACCAAGACTAAGACCAAGAAGACCAAGACTAAGACCAAGAAGACCAAGACTAAGACCAAGAAGACCAAGACTAAGACCAAGAAGACCAAGACTAAGACCAAAGACCAAGACTAAGACCAAGACTAAGACCAAGAAGACCAAGACTAAGACCAAGAAGACCAAGACTAAGACCAAGCTAAGACCAAGACTAAGACCAAGAAGACCAAGACTAAGACCAAGAAGACCAAGACCAAGAAGACCAAGACTAAGACCAAGAAGACCAAGACTAAGACCAAAAGACCAAGACTAAGACCAAGTAAGACCAAGAAGACCAAGACTAAGACCAAGAAGACCAAGACTAAGACCAAGAAGACCAAGACTAAGACCAAGACTAAGACCAAGACTAAGACCAAGAAGACCAAGACTAAGACCAAGAAGACCAAGACTAAGACCAAGAAGACCAAGACTAAGACCAAGAAGACCAAGACTAAGACCAAGAAGACCAAGACTAAGACCAAAAGACCAAGACTAAGACCAAGAAGACCAAGACTAAGACCAAGAAGACCAAGACTAAGACCAAGAAGACCAAGACTAAGACCAAGAAGACCAAGACTAAGACCAAGAAGACCAATAAGACCAAGAAGACCAAGACTAAGACCAAGACTAAGACCAAGACTAAGACCAAGACTAAGACCAAGACTAAGACCAAGAAGACCAAGACCAAGACCAAGAAGACCAAGACTAAGACCAAGAAGACCAAGACTAAGACCAAGAAGACCAAGACTAAGACCAAGAAGACCAAGACTAAGACCAAGAAGACCAAGACTAAGACCAAGAAGACCAAGACTAAGACCAAGAAGACCAAGACTAAGACCAAGAAGACCAAGACCAAGAAGACCAAGACTAAGACCAAGCTAAGACCAAGAAGACCAAGACTAAGACCAAGAAGACCAAGACTAAGACCAAGAAGACCAAGACTAAGACCAAGAAGACCAAGACTAAGACCAAGAAGACCAAGACTAAGACCAAGAAGACCAAGACTAAGACCAAGAAGACCAAGACTAAGACCAAGAAGACCAAGACTAAGACCAAGAAGACCAAGACTAAGACCAAGAAGACCAAGACTAAGACCAAGAAGACCAAGACTAAGACCAAGACTAAGACCAAGAAGACCAAGACTAAGACCAAGAAGACCAAGACTAAGACCAAGAAGACCAAGACTAAGACCAAGAAGACCAAGACTAAGACCAAGAAGACCAAGACTAAGACCAAGAAGACCAAGACCAAGACTAAGACCAAGAAGACCAAGACTAAGACCAAGAAGACCAAGACTAAGACCAAGAAGACCAAGACTAAGACCAAGAAGACCAAGACTAAGACCAAGAAGACCAAGACTAAGACCAAGAAGACCAAGACTAAGACCAAGAAGACCAAGACTAAGACCAAGAAGACCAAGACTAAGACCAAGAAGACCAAGACTAAGACCAAGAAGACCAAGACTAAGACCAAGAAGACCAAGACTAAGACCAAGAAGACCAAGACTAAGACCAAGAAGACCGAGACTAAGACCAAGAAGACCAAGACTAAGACCAAGAAGACCAAGACTAAGACCAAGAAGACCAAGACTAAGACCAAGAAGACCAAGACTAAGACCAAGAAGACCAAGACTAAGACCAAGAAGACCAAGACTAAGACCAAGAAGACCAAGACTAAGACCAAGACTAAGACCAAGACCAAGACTAAGACCAAGAAGACCAAGACTAAGACCAAGAAGACCAAGACTAAGACCAAGAAGACCAAGACTAAGACCAGAGAAGACCAAGACTAAGACCAAGAAGACCAAGACTAAGACCAAGAAGACCAAGACTAAGACCAAGAAGACCAAGACTAAGACCAAGAAGACCAAGACTAAGACCAAGAAGACCAAGACTAAGACCAAGAAGACCAAGACTAAGACCAAGAAGACCAAGACCAAGACTAAGACCAAGAAGACCAAGACTAAGACCAAGAAGACCAAGACTAAGACCAAGAAGACCAAGACTAAGACCAAGAAGACCAAGACTAAGACCAAGAAGACCAAGACTAAGACCAAGAAGACCAAGACCAAGACTAAGACCAAGACTAAGACCAAGACTAAGACCAAGAAGACCAAGACTAAGACCAAGAAGACCAAGACTAAGACCAAGAAGACCAAGACTAAGACCAAGACTAAGACCAAGAAGACCAAGACTAAGACCAAGAAGACCAAGACTAAGACCAAGACCAAGACCAAGACTAAGACCAAGAAGACCAAGACTAAGACCAAGAAGACCAAGACTAAGACCAAGAAGACCAAGACTAAGACCAAGAAGACCAAGACTAAGACCAAGAAGACCAAGAAGACCAAGACTAAGACCAAGAAGACCAAGACTAAGACCAAGAAGACCAAGACTAAGACCAAGAAGACCAAGACTAAGACCAAGAAGACCAAGACTAAGACCAAGAAGACCAAGACTAAGACCAAGAAGACCAAGACTAAGACCAAGAAGACCAAGACTAAGACCAAGAAGACCAAGACTAAGACCAAGAAGACCAAGACTAAGACCAAGAAGACCAAGACTAAGACCAAGAAGACCAAGACTAAGACCAAGAAGACCAAGACTAAGACCAAGAAGACCAAGACTAAGACCAAGAAGACCAAGACTAAGACCAAGAAGACCAAGACTAAGACCATAAGACCAAGAAGACCAAGACCAAAAGACCAAGACTAAGACCAAGAAGACCAAGACTAAGACCAAGAAGACCAAGACTAAGACCAAGCTAAGACCAAGACTAAGACCAAGAAGACCAAGACTAAGACCAAGAAGACCAAGACCAAAAGACCAAGACTAAGACCAAGACTAAGACCAAGAAGACCAAGACTAAGACCAAGAAGACCAAGACTAAGACCAAGAAGACCAAGACTAAGACCAAGAAGACCAAGACTAAGACCAAGAAGACCAAGACTAAGACCAAGAAGACCAAGACTAAGACCAAGAAGACCAAGACTAAGACCAAGAAGACTAAGACCAAGAAGACCAAGACTAAGACCAAGACTAAGACCAAGAAGACCAAGACTAAGACCAAGAAGACCAAGACTAAGACCAAGAAGACCAAGACTAAGACCAAGAAGACCAAGACTAAGACCAAGAAGACCAAGACTAAGACCAAGAAGACCAAGACTAAGACCAAGAAGACCAAGACTAAGACCAAGAAGACCAAGACTAAGACCAAGAAGACCAAGACTAAGACCAAGAAGACCAAGACTAAGACCAAGAAGACCAAGACTAAGACCAAGAAGACCAAGACTAAGACCAAGAAGACCAAGACTAAGACCAAGAAGACCAAGACTAAGACCAAGAAGACCAAGACTAAGACCAAGAAGACCAAGACTAAGACCAAGAAGACCAAGACTAAGACCAAGAAGACCAAGACTAAGACCAAGAAGACCAAGACTAAGACCAAGACTAAGACCAAGAAGACCAAGACTAAGACCAAGAAGACCAAGACTAAGACCAAGAAGACCAAGACTAAGACCAAGAAGACCAAGACTAAGACCAAGAAGACCGAAGACTAAGACCAAGAAGACCAAGACTAAGACCAAGAAGACCAAGACTAAGACCAAGAAGACCAAGACTAAGACCAAGAAGACCAAGACTAAGACCAAGAAGACCAAGACCAAGACTAAGACCAAGAAGACCAAGACTAAGACCAAGACCAAGAAGACCAAGACTAAGACCAAGAAGACCAAGACTAAGACCAAGAAGACCAAGACTAAGACCAAAAGACCAAGACCAAGACCAAGAAGACCAAGACTAAGACCAAGAAGACCAAGACTAAGACCAAGAAGACCAAGACTAAGACCAAGAAGACCAAGACTAAGACCAAGAAGACCAAGACTAAGACCAAGAAGACCAAGACTAAGACCAAGAAGACCAAGACTAAGACCAAGAAGACCAAGACCAAGAAGACCAAGACTAAGACCAAGAAGACCAAGACTAAGACCAAGAAGACCAAGACTAAGACCAAGAAGACCAAGACTAAGACCAAGAAGACCAAGACTAAGACCAAGAAGACCAAGACTAAGACCAAGAAGACCAAGACTAAGACCAAGAAGACCAAGACTAAGACCAAGAAGACCAAGACTAAGACCAAGAAGACCAAGACTAAGACCAAGAAGACCAAGAGACCAAGACCAAGAAGAAGACCAAGACTAAGACCAAGAAGACCAAGACTAAGACCAAGAAGACCAAGACTAAGACCAAGAAGACCAAGACTAAGACCAAGAAGAAGACCAAGACTAAGACCAAGAAGACCAAGACTAAGACCAAGAAGACCAAGACTAAGACCAAAAGACCAAGACTAAGACCAAGAAGACCAAGACTAAGACCAAGAAGACCAAGACTAAGACCAAGAAGACCAAGACTAAGACCAAGAAGACCAAGACTAAGACCAAGAAGACCAAGACTAAGACCAAGAAGACCAAGACTAAGACCAAGAAGACCAAGACTAAGACCAAGAAGACCAAGACTAAGACCAAGAAGACCAAGACTAAGACCAAGAAGACCAAGACTAAGACCAAGAAGACCAAGACTAAGACCAAGAAGACCAAGACTAAGACCAAGAAGACCAAGACTAAGACCAAGACTAAGACCAAGACCAAGACTAAGACCAAGACTAAGACCAAGAAGACCAAGACTAAGACCAAGAAGACCAAGACTAAGACCAAGAAGACCAAGACTAAGACCAAGAAGACCAAGACCAATAAGACCAAGAAGACCAAGACCTAAGACCAAGTAAGACCAAGCTAAGACCAAGACTAAGACCAAGACTAAGACCAAGAAGACCAAGACTAAGACACCAAGAAGACCAAGACTAAGACCAAGAAGACCAAAGACCAAAAGACCAAGACTAAGACCAAGAAGACCAAGACTAAGACCAAGAAGACCAAGACTAAGACCAAGAAGACCAAGACTAAGACCAAGAAGACCAAGACTAAGACCAAGAAGACCAAGACTAAGACCAAGAAGACCAAGACTAAGACCAAGAAGACCAAGACTAAGACCAAGAAGACCAAGACTAAGACCAAGAAGACCAAGACTAAGACCAAGACTAAGACCAAGAAGACCAAGACTAAGACCAAGAAGACCAAGACTAAGACCAAGAAGACCAAGACTAAGACCAAGAAGACCAAGACTAAGACCAAGAAGACCAAGACTAAGACCAAGAAGACCAAGACTAAGACCAAGAAGACCAAGACTAAGACCAAGAAGACCAAGACTAAGACCAAGAAGACCAAGACTAAGACCAAGAAGACCAAGACTAAGACCAAGAAGACCAAGACTAAGACCAAGAAGACCAAGACTAAGACCAAGAAGACCAAGACTAAGACCAAGAAGACCAAGACTAAGACCAAGAAGACCAAATAGACCTAAGACCAAGACTAAGACCAAGAAGACCAAGACTAAGACCAAGAAGACCAAGACTAAGACCAAGAAGACCAAGACTAAGACCAAGAAGACCAAGACTAAGACCAAGAAGACCAAGACTAAGACCAAGAAGACCAAGACTAAGACCAAGAAGACCAAGACTAAGACCAAGACTAAGACCAAGAAGACCAAGACTAAGACCAAGAAGACCAAGACTAAGACCAAGAAGACCAAGACTAAGACCAAGAAGACCAAGACTAAGACCAAGAAGACCAAGACTAAGACCAAGAAGACCAAGACTAAGACCAAGACTAAGACCAAGACTAAGACCAAGACTAAGACCAAGAAGAACAAGACCAAAAGACCAAGACTAAGACCAAGACTAAGACCAAGACTAAGACCAAGAAGACCAAGACTAAGACCAAGAAGACCAAGACTAAGACCAAGAAGACCAAGACTAAGACCAAGAAGACCAAGACTAAGACCAAGAAGACCAAGACTAAGACCAAGAAGACCAAGACTAAGACCAAGAAGACCAAGACTAAGACCAAGAAGACCAAGACCAAGACTAAGACCAAGAAGACCAAGACTAAGACCAAGACCAAGAAGACCAAGACTAAGACCAAGAAGACCAAGACTAAGACCAAGAAGACCAAGACTAAGACCAAGACCAAGACCAAGAAGACCAAGACTAAGACCAAGAAGACCAAGACTAAGACCAAGAAGACCAAGACTAAGACCAAGAAGACCAAGACTAAGACCAAGAAGACCAAGACTAAGAAGAAGCCAAGACTAAGACCAAGAAGACCAAGACTAAGACCAAGAAGACCAAGACTAAGACCAAGAAGACCAAGACTAAGACCAAGAAGACCAAGACTAAGACCAAGAAGACCAAGACTAAGACCAAGAAGACCAAGACTAAGACCAAGAAGACCAAGACTAAGACCAAGAAGACCAAGACTAAGACCAAGAAGACCAAGACTAAGACCAAGAAGACCAAGACTAAGACCAAGAAGACCAAGACTAAGACCAAGAAGACCAAGACTAAGACCAAGACTAAGACCAAGAAGAAGACCAAGACTAAGACCAAGAAGACCAAGACTAAGACCAAGAAGACCAAGACTAAGACCAAGAAGACCAAGACTAAGACCAAGAAGACCAAGACTAAGACCAAGAAGACCAAGACTAAGACCAAGAAGACCAAGACTAAGACCAAGAAGACCAAGACTAAGACCAAGAAGACCAAGACTAAGACCAAGAAGACCAAGACTAAGACCAAGAAGACCAAGACTAAGACCAAGACCAAGAGAAGACCAAGACTAAGACCAAGACTAAGACCAAGAAGACCAAAGACCAAGCTAAGACCAAGAAGACCAAGACTAAGACCAAGAAGACCAAGACTAAGACCAAAGAAGACCAAGACTAAGACCAAGAAGACCAAGACTAAGACCAAGAAGACCAAGACTAAGACCAAGAAGACCAAGACTAAGACCAAGAAGACCAAGACTAAGACCAAGAAGACCAAGACTAAGACCAAGAAGACCAAGACTAAGACCAAGAAGACCAAGACCAAGACCAAGAAGACCAAGAAGACCAAGACTAAGACCAAGAAGACCAAGACTAAGACCAAGAAGACCAAGACTAAGACCAAGAAGACCAAGACTAAGACCAAGAAGACCAAGACTAAGACCAAGAAGACCAAGACTAAGACCAAGAAGACCAAGACTAAGACCAAGACCAAGAAGACCAAGACTAAGACCAAGAAGACCAAGACTAAGACCAAGAAGACCAAGACTAAGACCAAGACTAAGACCAAGAAGACCAAGACTAAGACCAAGAAGACCAAGACTAAGACCAAGAAGACCAAGACTAAGACCAAGAAGACCAAGACTAAGACCAAGAAGACCAAGACTAAGACCAAGAAGACCAAGACTAAGACCAAGAAGACCAAGACTAAGACCAAGAAGACCAAGACTAAGACCAAGAAGACCAAGACTAAGACCAAGAAGACCAAGACTAAGACCAAGAAGACCAAGACTAAGACCAAGAAGACCAAGACTAAGACCAAGACTAAGACCAAGAAGACCAAGACTAAGACCAAGAAGACCAAGACTAAGACCAAGAAGACCAAGACTAAGACCAAGACTAAGACCAAGACTAAGACCAAGACTAAGACCAAGAAGACCAAGACTAAGACCAAGAAGACCAAGACTAAGACCAAGACTAAGACCAAGAAGACCAAGACTAAGACCAAGAAGACCAAGACTAAGACCAAGAAGACCAAGACTAAGACCAAGAAGACCAAGACTAAGACCAAGAAGACCAAGACTAAGACCAAGAAGACCAAGACTAAGACCAAGAAGACCAAGACTAAGACCAAGAAGACCAAGACTAAGACCAAGAAGACCAAGACTAAGACCAAGAAGACCAAGACTAAGACCAAGAAGACCAAGACCAAGAAGACCAAGACTAAGACCAAGAAGACCAAGACTAAGACCAAGAAGACCAAGACTAAGACCAAGAAGACCAAGACTAAGACCAAGAAGACCAAGACTAAGACCAAGAAGACCAAGACTAAGACCAAGAAGACCAAGACTAAGACCAAGAAGACCAAGACTAAGACCAAGAAGACCAAGACTAAGACCAAGAAGACCAAGACTAAGACCAAGAAGACCAAGACTAAGACCAAGAAGACCAAGACTAAGACCAAGAAGACCAAGCTAAGACCAAGCTAAGACCAAGAAGACCAAGACTAAGACCAAGAAGACCAAGACTAAGACCAAGAAGACCAAGACTAAGACCAAGAAGACCAAGACTAAGACCAAGAAGACCAAGACTAAGACCAAGAAGACCAAGACTAAGACCAAGAAGACCAAGACTAAGACCAAGAAGACCAAGACTAAGACCAAGAAGAAGACCAAGACTAAGACCAAGAAGACCAAGACTAAGACCAAGAAGACCAAGACTAAGACCAAGAAGACCAAGACTAAGACCAAGAAGACCAAGACTAAGACCAAGAAGACCAAGACTAAGACCAAGAAGACCAAGACTAAGACCAAGAAGACCAAGACTAAGACCAAGAAGACCAAGACTAAGACCAAGAAGACCAAGACTAAGACCAAGAAGACCAAGACTAAGACCAAGAAGACCAAGACTAAGACCAAGAAGACCAAGACTAAGACCAAGAAGACCAAGACTAAGACCAAGACTAAGACCAAGAAGACCAAGACTAAGACCAAGAAGACCAAGACTAAGACCAAGAAGACCAAGACTAAGACCAAGAAGACCAAGACTAAGACTAAGACCAAGAAGACCAAGACTAAGACCAAGAAGACCAAGACTAAGACCAAGAAGACCAAGACTAAGACCAAGAAGACCAAGACTAAGACCAAGAAGACCAAGACTAAGACCAAGAAGACCAAGACTAAGACCAAGAAGACCAAGACTAAGACCAAGAAGACCAAGACTAAGACCAAGAAGACCAAGACTAAGACCAAGAAGACCAAGACTAAGACCAAGAAGACCAAGACTAAGACCAAGACCAAGACCAAGACTAAGACCAAGACTAAGACCAAGAAGACCAAGACTAAGACCAAGACTAAGACCAAGAAGACCAAGACTAAGACCAAGAAGACCAAGACTAAGACCAAGAAGACCAAGACTAAGACCAAGAAGACCAAGACTAAGACCAAGAAGACCAAGACTAAGACCAAGAAGACCAAGACTAAGACCAAGAAGACCAAGACTAAGACCAAGAAGACCAAGACTAAGACCAAGAAGACCAAGACTAAGACCAAGACTAAGACCAAGACCAAGACCAAGACCAAGAAGACCAAGACTAAGACCAAGAAGACCAAGACTAAGACCAAGAAGACCAAGACTAAGACCAAGAAGACCAAGACTAAGACCAAGAAGACCAAGACTAAGACCAAGAAGACCAAGACTAAGACCAAGAAGACCAAGACTAAGACCAAGAGCAAGACCAAGACTAAGACCAAGAAGACCAAGACTAAGACCAAGAAGACCAAGACTAAGACCAAGAAGACCAAGACTAAGACCAAGAAGACCAAGACTAAGACCAAGAAGACCAAGACTAAGACCAAGAAGACCAAGACTAAGACCAAGAAGACCAAGACTAAGACCAAGAAGACCAAGACTAAGACCAAGAAGACCAAGACTAAGACCAAGAAGACCAAGACTAAGACCAAGAAGACCAAGACTAAGACCAAGAAGACCAAGACTAAGACCAAGAAGACCAAGACTAAGACCAAGAAGACCAAGACTAAGACCAAGAAGACCAAGACTAAGACCAAGAAGACCAAGACTAAGACCAAGAAGACCAAGACCAAGACCAAGAAGACCAAGACTAAGACCAAGAAGACCAAGACCAAGACCAAGAAGACCAAGACTAAGACCAAGAAGACCAAGACTAAGACCAAGAAGACCAAGACTAAGACCAAGAAGACCAAGACTAAGACCAAGAAGACCAAGACTAAGACCAAGAAGAAGACCAAGACTAAGACCAAGAAGACCAAGACTAAGACCAAGAAGACCAAGACTAAGACCAAAGACCAAGACTAAGACTAAGACCAAGACCAAGACTAAGACCAAGAAGACCAAGACTAAGACCAAGAAGACCAAGACTAAGACCAAGAAGACCAAGACTAAGACCAAGACCAAGAAAGACCAAGACTAAGACCAAGAAGACCAAGACTAAGACCAAGAAGACCAAGACTAAGACCAAGAAGACCAAGACTAAGACCAAGAAGACCAAGACTAAGACCAAGAAGACCAAGACTAAGACCAAGACCAAGACCAAGACCAAGAAGACCAAGACTAAGACCAAGACTAAGACCAAGAAGACCAAGACTAAGACCAAGAAGACCAAGACTAAGACCAAGAAGAAGACCAAGACTAAGACCAAGAAGACCAAGACTAAGACCAAGAAGACCAAGACTAAGACCAAGAAGACCAAGACTAAGACCAAGAAGACCAAGACTAAGACCAAGAAGACCAAGACTAAGACCAAGAAGACCAAGACCAAGACCAAGAAGACCAAGACTAAGACCAAGAAGACCAAGACTAAGACCAAGAAGACCAAGACCAAGAAGACCAAGACTAAGACCAAGAAGACCAAGACTAAGACCAAGAAGACCAAGACTAAGACCAAGAAGACCAAGACTAAGACCAAGAAGACCAAGACTAAGACCAAGAAGACCAAGACTAAGACCAAGAAGACCAAGACTAAGACCAAGAAGACCAAGACTAAGACCAAGAAGACCAAGACTAAGACCAAGACTAAGACCAAGAAGACCAAGACTAAGACCAAGAAGACCAAGACTAAGACCAAGAAGACCAAGACTAAGACCAAGAAGACCAAGACTAAGACCAAGAAGACCAAGACTAAGACCAAGAAGACCAAGACTAAGACCAAGAAGACCAAGACTAAGACCAAGAAGACCAAGACTAAGACCAAGAAGACCAAGACTAAGACCAAGAAGACCAAGACTAAGACCAAGAAGACCAAGACTAAGACCAAGAAGACCAAGACTAAGACCAAGAAGACCAAGACTAAGACCAAGAAGACCAAGACTAAGACCAAGAAGACCAAGACTAAGACCAAGAAGACCAAGACTAAGACCAAGAAGACCAAGACTAAGACCAAGAAGACCAAGACTAAGACCAAGAAGACCAAGACTAAGACCAAGAAGACCAAGAAGACCAAGACTAAGACCAAGAAGACCAAGACTAAGACCAAGAAGACCAAGACTAAGACCAAGAAGACCAAGACTAAGACCAAGAAGACCAAGACTAAGACCAAGAAGACCAAGACTAAGACCAAGAAGACCAAGACTAAGACCAAGAAGACCAAGACTAAGACCAAGAAGACCAAGACTAAGACCAAGAAGACCAAGACTAAGACCAAGAAGACCAAGACTAAGACCAAGAAGACCAAGACTAAGACCAAGAAGACCAAGACCAAGACCAAGAAGACCAAGACTAAGACCAAGAAGACCAAGACTAAGACCAAGAAGACCAAGACTAAGACCAAGAAGACCAAGACTAAGACCAAGAAGACCAAGACTAAGACCAAGACTAAGACCAAGAAGACCAAGACTAAGACCAAGACTAAGACCAAGAAGACCAAGACTAAGACCAAGAAGACCAAGACTAAGACCAAGAAGACCAAGACTAAGACCAAGAAGACCAAGACTAAGACCAAGAAGACCAAGACTAAGACCAAGAAGACCAAGACTAAGACCAAGAAGACCAAGACTAAGACCAAGAAGACCAAGACTAAGACCAAGAAGACCAAGACTAAGACCAAGAAGACCAAGACTAAGACCAAGAAGACCAAGACTAAGACCAAAGAAGACCAAGACTAAGACCAAGAAGACCAAGACTAAGACCAAGAAGACCAAGACTAAGACCAAGAAGACCAAGACTAAGACCAAGAAGACCAAGACTAAGACCAAGAAGACCAAGACTAAGACCAAGAAGACCAAGACTAAGACCAAGAAGACCAAGACTAAGACCAAGACTAAGACCAAGACTAAGACCAAGACTAAGACCAAGACTAAGACCAAGACTAAGACCAAGAAGACCAAGACTAAGACCAAGAAGACCAAGACTAAGACCAAGAAGACCAAGACTAAGACCAAGAAGACCAAGACTAAGACCAAGAAGACCAAGACTAAGACCAAGAAGACCAAGACTAAGACCAAGAAGACCAAGACTAAGACCAAGAAGACCAAGACTAAGACCAAGAAGACCAAGACTAAGACCAAGAAGACCAAGACTAAGACCAAGAAGACCAAGACTAAGACCAAGAAGACCAAGACTAAGACCAAGAAGACCAAGACTAAGACCAAGAGAAGACCAAGACCAATAAGACCAAGAAGACCAAGACTAAGACCAAGAAGACCAAGACTAAGACCAAGAAGACCAAGACTAAGACCAAGAAGACCAAGACTAAGACCAAGAAGACCAAGACTAAGACCAAGAAGACCAAGACTAAGACCAAGAAGACCAAGACTAAGACCAAGAAGACCAAGACTAAGACCAAGAAGACCAAGACTAAGACCAAGAAGACCAAGACTAAGACCAAGAAGACCAAGACTAAGACCAAGAAGACCAAGACTAAGACCAAGAAGACCAAGACTAAGACCAAGAAGACCAAGACTAAGACCAAGAAGACCAAGACTAAGACCAAGAAGACCAAGACTAAGACCAAGAAGACCAAGACTAAGACCAAGAAGACCAAGACTAAGACCAAGAAGACCAAGACTAAGACCAAGAAGACCAAGACTAAGACCAAGAAGACCAAGACTAAGACCAAGAAGACCAAGACTAAGACCAAGAAGACCAAGACTAAGACCAAGAAGAAGACCAAGACTAAGACCAAGAAGACCAAGACTAAGACCAAGCTAAGACCAAGACTAAGACCAAAAGACCAAGCTAAGACCAAGAAGACCAAGACTAAGACCAAGAAGACCAAGACTAAGACCAAGAAGACCAAGACAAAGACCAAGAAGACCAAGACTAAGACCAAGAAGACCAAGACTAAGACCAAGAAGACCAAGACTAAGACCAAGAAGACCAAGACTAAGACCAAGAAGACCAAGACTAAGACCAAGAAGACCAAGACTAAGACCAAGAAGACCAAGACTAAGACCAAGAAGACCAAGACTAAGACCAAGAAGACCAAGACTAAGACCAAGAAGACCAAGACTAAGACCAAGAAGACCAAGACTAAGACCAAGAAGACCAAGACTAAGACCAAGAAGACCAAGACTAAGACCAAGAAGACCAAGACTAAGACCAAGAAGACCAAGACTAAGACCAAGAAGACCAAGACTAAGACCAAGAAGACCAAGACTAAGACCAAGAAGACCAAGACTAAGACCAAGAAGACCAAGACTAAGACCAAGAAGACCAAGAAGACCAAGACTAAGACCAAGTAAGACCAAGACTAAGACCAAGAAGACCAAGACTAAGACCAAGAAGACCAAGACTAAGACCAAGACCAAGACCAAGACCAAGACCAAGACCAAGACCAAGACTAAGACCAAGAAGACCAAGACTAAGACCAAGAAGACCAAGACTAAGACCAAGAAGACCAAGACTAAGACCAAAGAAGACCAAGACTAAGACCAAGAAGACCAAGACTAAGACCAAGAAGACCAAGACTAAGACCAAGACTAAGACCAAGAAGACCAAGACTAAGACCAAGAAGACCAAGACTAAGACCAAGAAGACCAAGACTAAGACCAAGAAGACCAAGACTAAGACCAAGAAGACCAAGACTAAGACCAAGAAGACCAAGACTAAGACCAAGAAGACCAAGACTAAGACCAAGAAGACCAAGACTAAGACCAAGAAGACCAAGACTAAGACCAAGTAAGACCAAGACTAAGACCAAGAAGACCAAGACTAAGACCAAGAAGACCAAGACTAAGACCAAGAAGACCAAGACTAAGACCAAGAAGACCAAGACTAAGACCAAGAAGACCAAGACTAAGACCAAGAAGACCAAGACTAAGACCAAGAAGACCAAGACTAAGACCAAGAAGACCAAGACTAAGACCAAGAAGACCAAGACTAAGACCAAGAAGACCAAGACTAAGACCAAGAAGACCAAGACTAAGACCAAGAAGACCAAGACTAAGACCAAGAAGACCAAGACTAAGACCAAGAAGACCAAGACTAAGACCAAGAAGACCAAGACTAAGACCAAGAAGACCAAGACTAAGACCAAGAAGACCAAGACTAAGACCAAGAAGACCAAGACTAAGACCAAGAAGACCAAGACTAAGACCAAGAAGACCAAGACCAAGAAGACCAAGACCAAGAAGACCAAGACTAAGACCAAGAAGACCAAGACTAAGACCAAGAAGACCAAGACTAAGACCAAGAAGACCAAGACTAAGACCAAGAAGACCAAGAAGACCAAGACCAAAAGACCAAGACTAAGACCAAAAGACCAAGAAGACCAAGACTAAGACCAAGAAGACCAAGACTAAGACCAAGAAGACCAAGACTAAGACCAAGAAGACCAAGACTAAGACCAAAGACTAAGACCAAGACTAAGACCAAGAAGACCAAGACTAAGACCAAGACTAAGACCAAGACTAAGACCAAGACTAAGACCAAGACTAAGACCAAGAAGAAGACCAAGACTAAGACCAAGAAGACCAAGACTAAGACCAAGAAGACCAAGACTAAGACCAAGAAGACCAAGACTAAGACCAAGAAGACCAAGACTAAGACCAAGAAGACCAAGACTAAGACCAAGAAGACCAAGACTAAGACCAAGAAGACCAAGACTAAGACCAAGAAGAAGACCAAGACTAAGACCAAGAAGACCAAGACTAAGACCAAGAAGACCAAGACTAAGACCAAGAAGACCAAGACTAAGACCAAGAAGACCAAGACTAAGACCAAGACCAAGACCAAGACTAAGACCAAGTAAGACCAAGAAGACCAAGACTAAGACCAAGAAGACCAAGACTAAGACCAAGAAGACCAAGACTAAGACCAAGAAGACCAAGACTAAGACCAAGAAGACCAAGACTAAGACCAAGAAGACCAAGACTAAGACCAAGAAGACCAAGACTGAGACCAAGAAGACCAAGACTAAGACCAAGAAGACCAAGACTAAGACCAAGAAGACCAAGACTAAGACCAAGAAGACCAAGACTAAGACCAAGAAGACCAAGACTAAGACCAAGAAGACCAAGACTAAGACCAAGAAGACCAAGACTAAGACCAAGACTAAGACCAAGACTAAGACCAAGACTAAGACCAAGACTAAGACCAAGACTAAGACCAAGAAGACCAAGACTAAGACCAAGAAGACCAAGACTAAGACCAAGAAGACCAAGACTAAGACCAAGAAGACCAAGACTAAGACCAAGAAGACCAAGACTAAGACCAAGAAGACCAAGACTAAGACCAAGAAGACCAAGACTAAGACCAAGAAGACCAAGACTAAGACCAAGAAGACCAAGACTAAGACCAAGAAGACCAAGACTAAGACCAAGAAGACCAAGACTAAGACCAAGAAGACCAAGACTAAGACCAAGAAGACCAAGACTAAGACCAAGAAGACCAAGACTAAGACCAAGAAGACCAAGACTAAGACCAAGAAGACCAAGACTAAGACCAAGAAGACCAAGACTAAGACCAAGAAGACCAAGACTAAGACCAAGAAGACCAAGACTAAGACCAAGAAGACCAAGACTAAGACCAAGAAGACCAAGACTAAGACCAAGAAGACCAAGACTAAGACCAAGAAGACCAAGACTAAGACCAAGAAGACCAAGACTAAGACCAAGAAGACCAAGACTAAGACCAAGAAGACCAAGACTAAGACCAAGAAGACCAAGACTAAGACCAAGAAGACCAAGACTAAGACCAAGAAGACCAAGACTAAGACCAAGAAGACCAAGACCAAGAAAGACCAAGACTAAGACCAAGACTAAGACCAAGAAGACCAAGACTAAGACCAAGAAGACCAAGACTAAGACCAAGAAGACCAAGACTAAGACCAAGAAGACCAAGACTAAGACCAAGAAGACCAAGACTAAGACCAAGAAGACCAAGACTAAGACCAAGAAGACCAAGACTAAGACCAAGAAGACCAAGACTAAGACCAAGAAGACCAAGACTAAGACCAAGAAGACCAAGACTAAGACCAAGAAGACCAAGACTAAGACCAAGAAGACCAAGACTAAGACCAAGAAGACCAAGACTAAGACCAAGAAGACCAAGACTAAGACCAAGAAGACCAAGACTAAGACCAAGAAGACCAAGACTAAGACCAAGACTAAGACCAAGACTAAGACCAAGACTAAGACCAAGAAGACCAAGACTAAGACCAAGAAGACCAAGACTAAGACCAAGAAGACCAAGACTAAGACCAAGAAGACCAAGACTAAGACCAAGACTAAGACCAAGACTAAGACCAAGAAGACCAAGACTAAGACCAAGAAGACCAAGACTAAGACCAAGAAGACCAAGACTAAGACCAAGAAGACCAAGACTAAGACCAAGAAGACCAAGACTAAGACCAAGAAGACCAAGACTAAGACCAAGAAGACCAAGACTAAGACCAAGACTAAGACCAAGAAGACCAAGACTAAGACCAAGAAGACCAAGACTAAGACCAAGAAGACCAAGACTAAGACCAAGAAGACCAAGACTAAGACCAAGAAGACCAAGACTAAGACCAAGAAGACCAAGACTAAGACCAAGAAGACCAAGACTAAGACCAAGAAGACCAAGACTAAGACCAAGAAGACCAAGACTAAGACCAAGAAGACCAAGACTAAGACCAAGAAGACCAAGACTAAGACCAAGAAGACCAAGACTAAGACCAAGAAGACCAAGACTAAGACCAAGACTAAGACCAAGAAGACCAAGACTAAGACCAAGAAGACCAAGACTAAGACCAAGAAGACCAAGACTAAGACCAAGAAGACCAAGACTAAGACCAAGAAGACCAAGACTAAGACCAAGAAGACCAAGACTAAGACCAAGAAGACAAAGACTAAGACCAAGAAGACCAAGACTAAGACCAAGAAGACCAAGACTAAGACCAAGAAGACTAAGACCAAGAAGACCAAGACTAAGACCAAGAAGACCAAGACTAAGACCAAGAAGACCAAGACTAAGACCAAGAAGACCAAGACTAAGACCAAGAAGACCAAGACTAAGACCAAGAAGACCAAGACTAAGACCAAGACTAAGACCAAGAAGACCAAGACTAAGACCAAGAAGACCAAGACTAAGACCAAGAAGACCAAGACTAAGACCAAGAAGACCAAGACTAAGACCAAGAAGACCAAGACTAAGACCAAGAAGACCAAGACTAAGACCAAGAAGACCAAGACTAAGACCAAGAAGACCAAGACTAAGACCAAGAAGACCAAGACTAAGACCAAGACTAAGACCAAGAGAAGACCAAGACTAAGACCAAGAAGACCAAGACTAAGACCAAGAAGACCAAGACTAAGACCAAGAAGACCAAGACTAAGACCAAGAAGACCAAGACTAAGACCAAGAAGACCAAGACTAAGACCAAGAAGACCAAGACTAAGACCAAGAAGACCAAGACTAAGACCAAGAAGACCAAGACTAAGACCAAGAAGACCAAGACCAAGACTAAGACCAAGAAGACCAAGACTAAGACCAAGAAGACCAAGACTAAGACCAAGAAGACCAAGACTAAGACCAAGAAGACCAAGACTAAGACCAAGAAGACCAAGACTAAGACCAAAAGACCAAGACTAGAAGACCAAGAAGACCAAGACTAAGACCAAGAAGACCAAGACTAAGACCAAGAAGACCAAGACTAAGACCAAGAAGACCAAGACTAAGACCAAGAAGACCAAGACTAAGACCAAGAAGACCAAGACTAAGACCAAGAAGACCAAGACTAAGACCAAGAAGACCAAGACTAAGACCAAGAAGACCAAGACTAAGACCAAGACCAAGACTAAGACCAAGAAGACCAAGACTAAGACCAAGAAGACCAAGACTAAGACCAAGAAGACCAAGACTAAGACCAAGAAGACCAAGACTAAGACCAAGAAGACCAAGACTAAGACCAAGAAGACCAAGACTAAGACCAAGAAGACCAAGACTAAGACCAAGAAGACCAAGACTAAGACCAAGAAGACCAAGACTAAGACCAAGAAGACCAAGACTAAGACCAAGAAGACCAAGACTAAGACCAAGAAGACCAAGACTAAGACCAAGAAGACCAAGACTAAGACCAAGAAGACCAAGACTAAGACCAAGAAGACCAAGACTAAGACCAAGAAGACCAAGACTAAGACCAAGAAGACCAAGACTAAGACCAAGAAGACCAAGACTAAGACCAAAGAAGACCAAGACTAAGACCAAGAAGACCAAGACTAAGACCAAGAAGACCAAGACTAAGACCAAGAAGACCAAGACTAAGACCAAGAAGACCAAGACTAAGACCAAGAAGACCAAGACTAAGACCAAGAAGACCAAGACTAAGACCAAGAAGACCAAGACTAAGACCAAGAAGACCAAGACTAAGACCAAGAAGACCAAGACTAAGACCAAGAAGACCAAGACTAAGACCAAGAAGACCAAGACTAAGACCAAGAAGACCAAGACTAAGACCAAGACCAAGACCAAGACCAAGACTAAGACCAAGAAGACCAAGACTAAGACCAAGAAGACCAAGACTAAGACCAAGAAGACCAAGACTAAGACCAAGAAGACCAAGACTAAGACCAAGAAGACCAAGACTAAGACCAAGAAGACCAAGACTAAGACCAAGACTAAGACCAAGACTAAGACCAAGAAGACCAAGACTAAGACCAAGAAGACCAAGACTAAGACCAAGAAGACCAAGACTAAGACCAAGACTAAGACCAAGACTAAGACCAAGACTAAGACCAAGAAGACCAAGACTAAGACCAAGAAGACCAAGACTAAGACCAAGAAGACCAAGACTAAGACCAAGAAGACCAAGACTAAGACCAAGAAGACCAAGAAGACCAAGACTAAGACCAAGAAGACCAAGACTAAGACCAAGAAGACCAAGAAGACCAAGACTAAGACCAAGAAGACCAAGACTAAGACCAAGAAGACCAAGACTAAGACCAAGAAGACCAAGACTAAGACCAAGAAGACCAAGACTAAGACCAAGAAGACCAAGACTAAGACCAAGAAGACCAAGACTAAGACCAAGAAGACCGACTAAGACCAAGAAGACCAAGACTAAGACCAAGAAGACCAAGACTAAGACCAAGAAGACCAAGACTAAGACCAAGAAGACCAAGACTAAGACCAAGAAGACCAAGACTAAGACCAAGAAGACCAAGACTAAGACCAAGACTAAGACCAAGAAGACCAAGACTAAGACCAAGAAGACCAAGACTAAGACCAAGAAGACCAAAAGACCAAAGACCAAGACTAAGACCAAGAAGACCAAGACTAAGACCAAGAAGACCAAGACTAAGACCAAGAAGACCAAGACTAAGACCAAGAAGACCAAGACTAAGACCAAGAAGACCAAGACTAAGACCAAGAAGACCAAGACTAAGACCAAGAAGACCAAGACTAAGACCAAGAAGACCAAGACTAAGACCAAGACTAAGACCAAGACTAAGACCAAGACTAAGACCAAGAAGACCAAGACTAAGACCAAGAAGACCAAGACTAAGACCAAGAAGACCAAGACTAAGACCAAGAAGACCAAGACTAAGACCAAGAAGACCAAGACTAAGACCAAGAAGACCAAGACTAAGACCAAGAAGACCAAGACTAAGACCAAGAAGACCAAGAAGACCAAGACTAAGACCAAGAAGACCAAGACTAAGACCAAGAAGACCAAGACTAAGACCAAAGACCAAGACCAAGAAGACCAAGACTAAGACCAAGAAGACCAAGACTAAGACCAAGAAGACCAAGACTAAGACCAAGAAGACCAAGACTAAGACCAAGAAGACCAAGACTAAGACCAAGAAGACCAAGACTAAGACCAAGAAGACCAAGACTAAGACCAAGAAGACCAAGACTAAGACCAAGAAGACCAAGACTAAGACCAAGAAGACCAAGACTAAGACCAAGAAGACCAAGACTAAGACCAAGAAGACCAAGACTAAGACCAAGAAGACCAAGACCAAGACCAAGACTAAGACCAAGACTAAGACCAAGACCAAGACTAAGACCAAGACTAAGACCAAGAAGACCAAGACTAAGACCAAGAAGACCAAGACTAAGACCAAGAAGACCAAGACTAAGACCAAGAAGACCAAGACTAAGACCAAGAAGACCAAGACTAAGACCAAGAAGCCAAGACCAAGACCAAGAAGACCAAGACTAAGACCAAGAAGACCAAGACTAAGACCAAGAAGACCAAGACTAAGACCAAGAAGACCAAGACTAAGACCAAGAAGACCAAGACTAAGACCAAGAAGACCAAGACTAAGACCAAGAAGACCAAGACTAAGACCAAGAAGACCAAGACTAAGACCAAGAAGACCAAGACTAAGACCAAGAAGACCAAGACTAAGACCAAGAAGACCAAGACTAAGACCAAGAAGACCAAGACTAAGACCAAGAAGACCAAGACTAAGACCAAGAAGACCAAGACTAAGACCAAGAAGACCAAGACTAAGACCAAGAAGACCAAGACTAAGACCAAGAAGACCAAGACTAAGACCAAGTAAGACCAAGACTAAGACCAAGAAGACCAAGACTAAGACCAAGAAGACCAAGACTAAGACCAAGAAGACCAAGACTAAGACCAAGAAGACCAAGACTAAGACCAAGAAGACCAAGACTAAGACCAAGAAGACCAAGACTAAGACCAAGAAGACCAAGACTAAGACCAAGAAGACCAAGACTAAGACCAAGAAGACCAAGACTAAGACCAAGACTAAGACCAAGAAGACCAAGACTAAGACCAAGAAGACCAAGACTAAGACCAAGAAGACCAAGACTAAGACCAAGAAGACCAAGACTAAGACCAAGAAGACCAAGTAAGACCAAGCTAAGACCAAGAAGACCAAGACTAAGACCAAGAAGACCAAGACTAAGACCAAGAAGACCAAGACTAAGACCAAGAAGACCAAGACTAAGACCAAGAAGACCAAGACTAAGACCAAGACCAAGAAGACCAAGACTAAGACCAAGAAGACCAAGACTAAGACCAAGAAGACCAAGACTAAGACCAAGAAGACCAAGACTAAGACCAAGAAGACCAAGACTAAGACCAAGAAGACCAAGACTAAGACCAAGAAGACCAAGACTAAGACCAAGAAGACCAAGACTAAGACCAAGAAGACCAAGACTAAGACCAAGAAGACCAAGACTAAGACCAAAAGACCAAGACTAAGACCAAGAAGACCAAGACTAAGACCAAGAAGACCAAGACCAAGAAGACCAAGACTAAGACCAAGAAGACCAAGACTAAGACCAAGAAGACCAAGACTAAGACCAAGAAGACCAAGACTAAGACCAAGAAGACCAAGACTAAGACCAAGACTAAGAGACTAAGACCAAGACTAAGACCAAGAAGACCAAGACTAAGACCAAGAAGACCAAGACTAAGACCAAGAAGACCAAGACTAAGACCAAGAAGACCAAGACTAAGACCAAGAAGACCAAGACTAAGACCAAAGACCAAGACCAAGACTAAGACCAAGAAGACCAAGACTAAGACCAAGAAGACCAAGACTAAGACCAAGAAGACCAAGACTAAGACCAAGAAGACCAAGACTAAGACCAAGAAGACCAAGACTAAGACCAAGAAGACCAAGACTAAGACCAAGAAGACCAAGACTAAGACCAAGAAGACCAAGACTAAGACCAAGAAGACCAAGACTAAGACCAAGAAGACCAAGACTAAGACCAAGAAGACCAAGACTAAGACCAAGAAGACCAAGACTAAGACCAAGAAGACCAAGACTAAGACCAAGAAGACCAAGACTAAGACCAAGAAGACCAAGACTAAGACCAAGAAGACCAAGACTAAGACCAAGAAGACCAAGACTAAGACCAAGAAGACCAAGACTAAGACCAAGAAGACCAAGACTAAGACCAAGAAGACCAAGACTAAGACCAAGAAGACCAAGACTAAGACCAAGAAGACCAAGACTAAGACCAAGAAGACCAAGACTAAGACCAAGAAGACCAAGACTAAGACCAAGAAGACCAAGACTAAGACCAAGAAGACCAAGACTAAGACCAAGAAGACCAAGACTAAGACCAAGAAGACCAAGACTAAGACCAAGAAGACCAAGACTAAGACCAAGAAGACCAAGACTAAGACCAAGAAGACCAAGACTAAGACCAAGAAGACCAAGACTAAGACCAAGAAGACCAAGACTAAGACCAAGAAGACCAAGAAGACCAAGACTAAGACCAAGAAGACCAAGACTAAGACCAAGAAGACCAAGACTAAGACCAAGAAGACCAAGACTAAGACCAAGAAGACCAAGACTAAGACCAAGAAGACCAAGACTAAGACCAAGAAGACCAAGACTAAGACCAAGAAGACCAAGACTAAGACCAAGAAGACCAAGACTAAGACCAAGAAGAAGACCAAGACTAAGACCAAGAAGACCAAGACTAAGACCAAGAAGACCAAGACTAAGACCAAGAAGACCAAGACTAAGACCAAGAAGACCAAGACTAAGACCAAGAAGACCAAGACTAAGACCAAGAAGACCAAGACTAAGACCAAGAAGACCAAGACTAAGACCAAGAAGACCAAGACTAAGACCAAGAAGACCAAGACTAAGACCAAGAAGACCAAGACTAAGACCAAGAAGACCAAGACTAAGACCAAGAAGACCAAGACCAAGACCAAGACCAAGAAGACCAAGACTAAGACCAAGAAGACCAAGACTAAGACCAAGAAGACCAAGACTAAGACCAAGAAGACCAAGACTAAGACCAAGAAGACCAAGACTAAGACCAAGAAGACCAAGACTAAGACCAAGAAGACCAAGACTAAGACCAAGAAGACCAAGACTAAGACCAAGAAGACCAAGACTAAGACCAAGAAGACCAAGACTAAGACCAAGAAGACCAAGACTAAGACCAAGACCAAGAAGACCAAGACTAAGACCAAGAAGACCAAGACTAAGACCAAGAAGACCAAGACTAAGACCAAGAAGACCAAGACTAAGACCAAGAAGACCAAGACTAAGACCAAGAAGACCAAGACTAAGACCAAGAAGACCAAGACTAAGACCAAGAAGACCAAGACTAAGACCAAGAAGACCAAGACTAAGACCAAGAAGACCAAGACTAAGACCAAGAAGACCAAGACTAAGACCAAGAAGACCAAGACTAAGACCAAGAAGACCAAGACTAAGACCAAGAAGACCAAGACTAAGACCAAGAAGACCAAGACTAAGACCAAGAAGACCAAGACTAAGACCAAGAAGACCAAGACTAAGACCAAGAAGACCAAGACTAAGACCAAAGAAGACCAAAGACTAAGACCAAGAAGACCAAGACTAAGACCAAGAAGACCAAGACTAAGACCAAGAAGACCAAGACTAAGACCAAGAAGACCAAGACTAAGACCAAGAAGACCAAGACTAAGACCAAGAAGACCAAGACTAAGACCAAGAAGACCAAGACTAAGACCAAGAAGACCAAGACTAAGACCAAGAAGACCAAGACTAAGACCAAGAAGACCAAGACTAAGACCAAGAAGACCAAGACTAAGACCAAGAAGACCAAGACTAAGACCAAGAAGACCAAGACTAAGACCAAGAAGACCAAGACTAAGACCAAGAAGACCAAGACTAAGACCAAGAAGACCAAGACTAAGACCAAGAAGACCAAGACTAAGACCAAGAAGACCAAGACTAAGACCAAGAAGACCAAGACTAAGACCAAGAAGACCAAGACTAAGACCAAGAAGACCAAGACTAAGACCAAGAAGACCAAGACTAAGACCAAGAAGACCAAGACTAAGACCAAGACCAAGACAAGACCAAGACTAAGACCAAGAAGACCAAGACTAAGACCAAGAAGACCAAGACTAAGACCAAGAAGACCAAGAAGACCAAGACTAAGACCAAGAAGACCAAGACTAAGACCAAGAAGACCAAGACTAAGACCAAGAAGACCAAGACTAAGACCAAGAAGACCAAGACTAAGACCAAGAAGACCAAGACTAAGACCAAGAAGACCAAGACTAAGACCAAGAAGACCAAGACTAAGACCAAGAAGACCAAGACTAAGACCAAGAAGACCAAGACTAAGACCAAGAAGACCAAGACTAAGACCAAGAAGACCAAGACTAAGACCAAGAAGACCAAGAAGACTAAGACCAAGAAGACCAAGACTAAGACCAAGAAGACCAAGACCAAGACCAAGAAGACCAAGACTAAGACCAAGAAGACCAAGACTAAGACCAAGAAGACCAAGACTAAGACCAAGACTAAGACCAAGAAGACCAAGACTAAGACCAAGAAGACCAAGACTAAGACCAAGAAGACCAAGACTAAGACCAAGAAGACCAAGACTAAGACCAAGAAGACCAAGACTAAGACCAAGAAGACCAAGACTAAGACCAAGAAGACCAAGACTAAGACCAAGAAGACCAAGACTAAGACCAAGAAGACCAAGACTAAGACCAAGAAGACCAAGACTAAGACCAAGAAGACCAAGACTAAGACCAAGAAGACCAAGACTAAGACCAAAGAAGACCAAGACTAAGACCAAGAAGACCAAGACTAAGACCAAGAAGACCAAGACTAAGACCAAGAAGACCAAGACTAAGACCAAGAAGACCAAGACTAAGACCAAGAAGACCAAGACTAAGACCAAGAAGACCAAGACTAAGACCAAGAAGACCAAGACCAAGAAGACAAAGACCAAGACCAAGAAGACAAAGACCAAGACCAAGAAGACAAAGACCAAGACCAAGAAGACAAAGACCAAGACCAAGAAGACAAAGACCAAGACCAAGAAGACAAAGACCAAGACCAAGAAGACAAAGACCAAGACCAAGAAGACAAAGACCAAGACCAAGAAGACAAAGACCAAGACCAAGAAGACCAAGACTAAGACCAAGAAGACCAAGACTAAGACCAAGAAGACCAAGACCAAGACCAAGAAGACCAAGACTAAGACCAAGAAGACCAAGACTAAGACCAAGAAGACCAAGACTAAGACCAAGAAGACCAAGACTAAGACCAAGAAGACCAAGACTAAGACCAAGAAGACCAAGACTAAGACCAAGAAGACCAAGACTAAGACCAAGAAGACCAAGACTAAGACCAAGAAGACCAAGACTAAGACCAAGAAGACCAAGACTAAGACCAAGAAGACCAAGACTAAGACCAAGAAGACCAAGACTAAGACCAAGAAGACCAAGACTAAGACCAAGAAGACCAAGACTAAGACCAAGAAGACCAAGACTAAGACCAAGAAGACCAAGACTAAGACCAAGAAGACCAAGACTAAGACCAAGAAGACCAAGACAAGACCAAGACCAAGAAGAAGACCAAGACTAAGACCAAGAAGACCAAGACTAAGACCAAGAAGACCAAGACTAAGACCAAGAAGACCAAGACTAAGACCAAGAAGACCAAGACTAAGACCAAGAAGACCAAGACTAAGACCAAGAAGACCAAGACTAAGACCAAGAAGACCAAGACTAAGACCAAGAAGACCAAGACTAAGACCAAGAAGACCAAGACTAAGACCAAGAAGACCAAGACTAAGACCAAGAAGACCAAGACTAAGACCAAGAAGACCAAGACTAAGACCAAGAAGACCAAGACTAAGACCAAGAAGACCAAGACTAAGACCAAGAAGACCAAGACTAAGACCAAGAAGACCAAGACTAAGACCAAGAAGACCAAGACTAAGACCAAGAAGACCAAGACTAAGACCAAGAAGAC
Organism: Zaprionus tsacasi; assembly: GCA_018904105.1. NCBI lineage: Eukaryota > Metazoa > Arthropoda > Insecta > Diptera > Drosophilidae > Zaprionus > Zaprionus tsacasi. The sequence goes on from JAEIFR010000138.1 coordinate 44,138, forward strand.
CAAGACTAAGACCAAGACTAAGACCAAGAAGACCAAGACTAAGACCAAGAAGACCAAGACTAAGACCAAGAAGACCAAGACTAAGACCAAGAAGACCAAGACTAAGACCAAGACCAAGACCAAGACTAAGACCAAGAAGACCAAGACTAAGACCAAGAAGACCAAGACTAAGACCAAGAAGACCAAGACTAAGACCAAGAAGACCAAGACTAAGACCAAGAAGACCAAGACTAAGACCAAGAAGACCAAGACTAAGACCAAGAAGACCAAGACTAAGACCAAGAAGACCAAGACTAAGACCAAGAAGACCAAGACTAAGACCAAGAAGACCAAGACTAAGACCAAGAAGACCAAGACTAAGACCAAGAAGACCAAGACTAAGACCAAGAAGACCAAGACTAAGACCAAGAAGACCAAGACTAAGACCAAGACTAAGACCAAGAAGACCAAGACTAAGACCAAGAAGACCAAGACTAAGACCAAGAAGACCAAGACTAAGACCAAGAAGACCAAGACTAAGACCAAAGAAGACCAAGACTAAGACCAAGAAGACCAAGACTAAGACCAAGAAGACCAAGACTAAGACCAAGAAGACCAAGACTAAGACCAAGAAGACCAAGACCAAGACTAAGACCAAGAAGACCAAGACTAAGACCAAGACTAAGACCAAGACTAAGACCAAGACTAAGACCAAGAAGACCAAGACTAAGACCAAGAAGACCAAGACTAAGACCAAGAAGACCAAGACTAAGACCAAGAAGACCAAGACTAAGACCAAGAAGACCAAGACTAAGACCAAGAAGACCAAGACTAAGACCAAGAAGACCAAGACTAAGACCAAGAAGACCAAGACTAAGACCAAGAAGACCAAGACTAAGACCAAGACTAAGACCAAGAAGACCAAGACTAAGACCAAGAAGACCAAGACTAAGACCAAGAAGACCAAGACTAAGACCAAGAAGACCAAGACTAAGACCAAGAAGACCAAGACTAAGACCAAGAAGACCAAGACTAAGACCAAGAAGACCAAGACTAAGACCAAGAAGACCAAGACTAAGACCAAGAAGACCAAGACTAAGACCAAGAAGACCAAGACTAAGACCAAGAAGACCAAGACTAAGACCAAGAAGACCAAGACTAAGACCAAGAAGACCAAGACTAAGACCAAGAAGACCAAGACTAAGACCAAGAAGACCAAGACTAAGACCAAGAAGACCAAGACTAAGACCAAGAAGACCAAGACTAAGACCAAGAAGACCAAGACTAAGACCAAGAAGACCAAGACTAAGACCAAGAAGACCAAGACTAAGACCAAGAAGACCAAGACTAAGACCAAGAAGACCAAGACTAAGACCAAGAAGACCAAGACTAAGACCAAGAAGACCAAGACTAAGACCAAGACTAAGACCAAGACCAAGACTAAGACCAAGAAGACCAAGACTAAGACCAAGAAGACCAAGACTAAGACCAAGAAGACCAAGACTAAGACCAAGAAGACCAAGACTAAGACCAAGAAGACCAAGACTAAGACCAAGAAGACCAAGACTAAGACCAAGAAGACCAAGACTAAGACCAAGAAGACCAAGACTAAGACCAAGAAGACCAAGACTAAGACCAAGAAGACCAAGACTAAGACCAAGAAGACCAAGACTAAGACCAAGACTAAGACCAAGAAGACCAAGACTAAGACCAAGAAGACCAAGACTAAGACCAAGAAGACCAAGACTAAGACCAAGAAGACCAAGACTAAGACCAAGACCAAGACTAGACCAAGAAGACCAAGACTAAGACCAAGAAGACCAAGACTAAGACCAAGAAGACCAAGACTAAGACCAAGAAGACCAAGACTAAGACCAAGAAGACCAAGACTAAGACCAAGAAGACCAAGACTAAGACCAAGAAGACCAAGACTAAGACCAAGACCAAGACCAAGACCAAGACCAAGAAGACCAAGACTAAGACCAAGAAGACCAAGACTAAGACCAAGAAGACCAAGACTAAGACCAAGAAGACCAAGACTAAGACCAAGAAGACCAAGACTAAGACCAAGAAGACCAAGACTAAGACCAAAGCCAAGACCAAGACTAAGACCAAGAAGACCAAGACTAAGACCAAGAAGACCAAGACTAAGACCAAGAAGACCAAGACTAAGACCAAGAAGACCAAGACTAAGACCAAGAAGACCAAGACTAAGACCAAGAAGACCAAGACTAAGACCAAGAAGACCAAGACTAAGACCAAGACTAAGACCAAGAAGACCAAGACTAAGACCAAGAAGACCAAGACTAAGACCAAGAAGACCAAGACTAAGACCAAGAAGACCAAGACTAAGACCAAGAAGACCAAGACTAAGACCAAGAAGACCAAGACTAAGACCAAGAAGACCAAGACTAAGACCAAGACCAAGACCAAGACCAAGAAGACCAAGAAGACCAAGACCAAGACCAAGACCAAGACCAAGACCAAGACCAAGACCAAGACCAAGACCAAGACTAAGACCAAGAAGACCAAGACTAAGACCAAGAAGACCAAGACTAAGACCAAGAAGACCAAGACTAAGACCAAGAAGACCAAGACTAAGACCAAGACTAAGACCAAGACCAAGACCAAGCAAGAAGACCAAGACTAAGACCAAGAAGACCAAGACTAAGACCAAGAAGACCAAGACTAAGACCAAGAAGACCAAGACTAAGACCAAGAAGACCAAGACTAAGACCAAGAAGACCAAGACTAAGACCAAGAAGACCAAGACTAAGACCAAGAAGACCAAGACTAAGACCAAGAAGACTAAGACCAAGAAGACCAAGACTAAGACCAAGAAGACCAAGACTAAGACCAAGACCAAGACCAAGACCAAGACTAAGACCAAGACTAAGACCAAGACTAAGACCAAGAAGACCAAGACTAAGACCAAGAAGACCAAGACTAAGACCAAGAAGACCAAGACTAAGACCAAGAAGACCAAGACTAAGACCAAGAAGACCAAGACTAAGACCAAGAAGACCAAGACTAAGACCAAGAAGACCAAGACTAAGACCAAGAAGACCAAGACTAAGACCAAGACCAAGACCAAGAAGAAGACTAAGACCAAGAAGACCAAGACTAAGACCAAGAAGACCAAGACTAAGACCAAGAAGACCAAGACTAAGACCAAGAAGACCAAGACTAAGACCAAGAAGACCAAGACTAAGACCAAGAAGACCAAGACTAAGACCAAGAAGACCAAGACTAAGACCAAGAAGACCAAGACTAAGACCAAGAAGACCAAGACTAAGACCAAGACCAAGAAGACCAAGACTAAGACCAAGAAGACCAAGACTAAGACCAAGAAGACCAAGACTAAGACCAAGAAGACCAAGACTAAGACCAAGAAGACCAAGACTAAGACCAAGACTAAGACCAAGAAGACCAAGACTAAGACCAAGAAGACCAAGACTAAGACCAAGAAGACCAAGACTAAGACCAAGAAGACCAAGACTAAGACCAAGAAGACCAAGACTAAGACCAAGAAGACCAAGACTAAGACCAAGAAGACCAAGACTAAGACCAAGACTAAGACCAAGAAGACCAAGACTAAGACCAAGAAGACCAAGACTAAGAAGACCAAGACCAAGACTAAGACCAAGACTAAGACCAAGAAGACCAAGACCAAGAAGACCAAGAAGACCAAGACTAAGACCAAGAAGACCAAGACTAAGACCAAGAAGACCAAGACTAAGACCAAGAAGACCAAGACTAAGACCAAGAAGACCAAGACTAAGACCAAGAAGACCAAGACTAAGACCAAGAAGACCAAGACTAAGACCAAGAAGACCAAGACTAAGACCAAGAAGACCAAGACTAAGACCAAGAAGACCAAGACTAAGACCAAAGAAGACCAAGACTAAGACCAAGAAGACCAAGACTAAGACCAAGAAGACCAAGACTAAGACCAAGAAGACCAAGACTAAGACCAAGACTAAGACCAAGAAGAAGACCAAGACTAAGACCAAGAAGACCAAGACTAAGACCAAGACAAGACCAAGACTAAGACCAAGAAGACCAAGACTAAGACCAAGAAGACCAAGACTAAGACCAAGTAAGACCAAGACTAAGACCAAGAAGACCAAGACTAAGACCAAAAGACCAAGACCAAGACCAAGAAGACCAAGACTAAGACCAAGAAGACCAAGACTAAGACCAAGAAGACCAAGACTAAGACCAAGAAGACCAAGACTAAGACCAAGAAGACCAAGACTAAGACCAAGAAGACCAAGACTAAGACCAAGAAGACCAAGACTAAGACCAAGAAGACCAAGACTAAGACCAAGAGAAGACCAAGACTAAGACCAAGAAGACCAAGACTAAGACCAAGAAGACCAAGACTAAGACCAAGAAGACCAAGACTAAGACCAAGAAGACCAAGACTAAGACCAAGACTAAGACCAAGAAGACCAAGACTAAGACCAAGAAGACCAAGACTAAGACCAAGAAGACCAAGACTAAGACCAAGAAGACCAAGACTAAGACCAAGAAGACCAAGACTAAGACCAAGACTAAGACCAAGACTAAGACCAAGAAGACCAAGACTAAGACCAAGAAGACCAAGACTAAGACCAAGAAGACCAAGACTAAGACCAAGAAGACCAAGACTAAGACCAAGAAGACCAAGACTAAGACCAAGAAGACCAAGACTAAGACCAAGAAGACCAAGACTAAGACCAAGACTAAGACCAAGAAGACCAAGACTAAGACCAAGAAGACCAAGACTAAGACCAAGAAGACCAAGACTAAGACCAAGAAGACCAAGACTAAGACCAAGAAGACCAAGACTAAGACCAAGAAGACCAAGACTAAGACCAAGAAGACCAAGACTAAGACCAAGAAGACCAAGACTAAGACCAAGAAGACCAAGACTAAGACCAAGAAGACCAAGACTAAGACCAAGACTAAGACCAAGACTAAGACCAAGAAGACCAAGACTAAGACCAAGAAGACCAAGACTAAGACCAAGACTAAGAAGACCAAGACTAAGACCAAGAAGACCAAGACTAAGACCAAGAAGACCAAGACTAAGACCAAGAAGACCAAGACTAAGACCAAGACTAAGACCAAGACCAAGAAGACCAAGACTAAGACCAAGAAGACCAAGACTAAGACCAAGAAGACCAAGACTAAGACCAAGAAGACCAAGAAGACTAAGACCAAGAAGACCAAGACTAAGACCAAGAAGACCAAGACTAAGACCAAGAAGACCAAGACTAAGACCAAGAAGACCAAGACTAAGACCAAGAAGACCAAGACTAAGACCAAGAAGACCAAGACTAAGACCAAGAAGACCAAGACTAAGACCAAGAAGACCAAGACTAAGACCAAGAAGACCAAGACTAAGACCAAGACTAAGACCAAGAAGACCAAGACTAAGACCAAGAAGACCAAGACTAAGACCAAGAAGACCAAGACTAAGACCAAGAAGACCAAGACTAAGACCAAGAAGACCAAGACTAAGACCAAGATAAGACCAAGACTAAGACCAAGAAGACCAAGACTAAGACCAAGAAGACCAAGACTAAGACCAAGAAGACCAAGACTAAGACCAAGAAGACCAAGACTAAGACCAAGAAGACCAAGACTAAGACCAAGAAGACCAAGACTAAGACCAAGAAGACCAAGACTAAGACCAAGAAGACCAAGACTAAGACCAAGAAGACCAAGACCAAGACCAAGAAGACCAAGACTAAGACCAAGAAGACCAAGACTAAGACCAAGACTAAGACCAAGACTAAGACCAAGACTAAGACCAAGAAGACCAAGACTAAGACCAAGAAGACCAAGACTAAGACCAAGAAGACCAAGACTAAGACCAAGAAGACCAAGACTAAGACCAAGAAGACCAAGACTAAGACCAAGAAGACCAAGACTAAGACCAAGAAGACCAAGACTAAGACCAAGAAGACCAAGACTAAGACCAAGAAGACCAAGACTAAGACCAAGAAGACCAAGACTAAGACCAAGAAGACCAAGACTAAGACCAAGAAGACCAAGACTAAGACCAAGAAGACCAAGACTAAGACCAAGAAGACCAAGACTAAGACCAAGAAGACCAAGACTAAGACCAAGACTAAGACCAAGAAGACTAAGACCAAGAAGACCAAGACTAAGACCAAGAAGACCAAGACTAAGACCAAGAAGACCAAGACTAAGACCAAGAAGACCAAGACTAAGACCAAGAAGACCAAGACTAAGACCAAGAAGACCAAGACTAAGACCAAGAAGACCAAGACTAAGACCAAGAAGACCAAGACTAAGACCAAGAAGACCAAGACTAAGACCAAGAAGACCAAGACTAAGACCAAGAAGACCAAGACTAAGACCAAGAAGACCAAGAAGACCAAGACTAAGACCAAGAAGACCAAGACTAAGACCAAGAAGACCAAGACTAAGACCAAGAAGACCAAGACTAAGACCAAGAAGACCAAGACTAAGACCAAGAAGACCAAGACTAAGACCAAGAAGACCAAGACTAAGACCAAGAAGACCAAGACTAAGACCAAGAAGACCAAGACTAAGACCAAGAAGACCAAGACTAAGACCAAGAAGACCAAGACTAAGACCAAGAAGACCAAGACTAAGACCAAGAAGACCAAGACAAAGACCAAGAAGACCAAGACTAAGACCAAGAAGACCAAGACTAAGACCAAGAAGACCAAGACTAAGACCAAGAAGACCAAGACTAAGACCAAGAAGACCAAGACTAAGACCAAGAAGACCAAGACTAAGACCAAGAAGACCAAGACTAAGACCAAGAAGACCAAGACTAAGACCAAGAAGACCAAGACTAAGACCAAGAAGACCAAGACTAAGACCAAGAAGACCAAGACTAAGACCAAGAAGACCAAGACTAAGACCAAGAAGACCAAGACTAAGACCAAGAAGACCAAGACTAAGACCAAGAAGACCAAGACTAAGACCAAGAAGACCAAGACTAAGACCAAGAAGACCAAGACTAAGACCAAGAAGACCAAGACTAAGACCAAGAAGACCAAGACTAAGACCAAGAAGACCAAGACTAAGACCAAGAAGACCAAGACTAAGACCAAGAAGACCAAGACTAAGACCAAGAAGACCAAGACTAAGACCAAGAAGACCAAGACTAAGACCAAGACTAAGACCAAGAAGACCAAGACTAAGACCAAGAAGACCAAGACTAAGACCAAGAAGACCAAGACTAAGACCAAGAAGACCAAGACTAAGACCAAGAAGACCAAGACTAAGACCAAGAAGACCAAGACTAAGACCAAGAAGACCAAGACTAAGACCAAGAAGACCAAGACTAAGACCAAGAAGACCAAGACTAAGACCAAGAAGACCAAGACTAAGACCAAGAAGACCAAGACTAAGACCAAGAAGACCAAGACTAAGACCAAGAAGACCAAGACTAAGACCAAGACTAAGACCAAGAAGAAGACCAAGACTAAGACCAAGAAGACCAAGACTAAGACCAAGAAGACCAAGACTAAGACCAAGAAGACCAAGACTAAGACCAAGAAGACCAAGACTAAGACCAAGAAGACCAAGACTAAGACCAAGAAGACCAAGACTAAGACCAAGAAGACCAAGACTAAGACCAAGAAGACCAAGACTAAGACCAAGAAGACCAAGACTAAGACCAAGAAGACCAAGACTAAGACCAAGAAGACCAAGACTAAGACCAAGAAGACCAAGACTAAGACCAAGAAGACCAAGACTAAGACCAAGAAGACCAAGACAAGACTAAGACCAAGAAGACCAAGACTAAGACCAAGAAGACCAAGACTAAGACCAAGAAGACCAAGACTAAGACCAAGAAGAAGACCAAGACTAAGACCAAGAAGACCAAGACTAAGACCAAGAAGACCAAGACTAAGACCAAGAAGACCAAGACTAAGACCAAGAAGACCAAGAAGACCAAGACTAAGACCAAGAAGACCAAGACTAAGACCAAGAAGACCAAGACTAAGACCAAGAAGACCAAGACTAAGACCAAGAAGACCAAGACTAAGACCAAGAAGACTAAGACCAAGAAGACCAAGACTAAGACCAAGAAGACCAAGAAGACCAAGACTAAGACCAAGAAGAAGACCAAGACTAAGACCAAGAAGACCAAGACTAAGACCAAGAAGACCAAGACTAAGACCAAGAAGACCAAGACCAAGACTAAGACCAAGAAGACCAAGACTAAGACCAAGAAGACCAAGACCAAGACCAAGTAAGACCAAGAAGACCAAGACTAAAGACCAAGAAGACCAAGACTAAGACCAAGAAGACCAAGACTAAGACCAAGAAGACCAAGACTAAGACCAAGAAGACCAAGACCATAAGACCAAGAAGAAGACCAAGACTAAGACCAAGAAGACCAAGACTAAGACCAAGAAGACCAAGACTAAGACCAAGAAGACCAAGACTAAGACCAAGACCAAGACCAAGACCAAGACCAAGACCAAGACTAAGACCAAGAAGACCAAGACTAAGACCAAGAAGACCAAGACTAAGACCAAGAAGACCAAGACTAAGACCAAGAAGACCAAGACTAAGACCAAGAAGACCAAGACTAAGACCAAGAAGACCAAGACAAAGACCAAGACTAAGACCAAGAAGACCAAGACTAAGACCAAGAAGACCAAGACTAAGACCAAGAAGACCAAGACTAAGACCAAGAAGACCAAGACTAAGACCAAGAAGACCAAGACTAAGACCAAGAAGACCAAGACTAAGACCAAGAAGACCAAGACTAAGACCAAGAAGACCAAGACTAAGACCAAGAAGACCAAGACTAAGACCAAGACTAAGACCAAGAAGACCAAGACTAAGACCAAGAAGACCAAGACTAAGACCAAGAAGACCAAGACTAAGACCAAGAAGACCAAGACTAAGACCAAGAAGACCAAGACTAAGACCAAGAAGACCAAGACTAAGACCAAGAAGACCAAGACTAAGACCAAGAAGACCAAGACTAAGACCAAGAAGACCAAGACTAAGACCAAGAAGACCAAGACTAAGACCAAGAAGACCAAGACTAAGACCAAGAAGACCAAGACTAAGACCAAGAAGACCAAGACCAAGACCAAGACTAAGACCAAGACTAAGACCAAGACTAAGACCAAGAAGACCAAGACTAAGACCAAGAAGACCAAGACTAAGACCAAGAAGACCAAGACTAAGACCAAGAAGACCAAGACTAAGACCAAGAAGACCAAGACTAAGACCAAGAAGACCAAGACTAAGACCAAGAAGACCAAGACTAAGACCAAGAAGACCAAGACTAAGACCAAGAAGACCAAGACTAAGACCAAGACTAAGACCAAGACAATAAGACCAAGAAGACCAAGACTAAGACCAAGAAGACCAAGACTAAGACCAAGAAGACCAAGACTAAGACCAAGAAGACCAAGACTAAGACCAAGAAGACCAAGACTAAGACCAAGAAGACCAAGACTAAGACCAAGAAGACCAAGACTAAGACCAAGAAGACCAAGACTAAGACCAAGAAGACCAAGACTAAGACCAAGAAGACCAAGACTAAGACCAAGACTAAGACCAAGAAGACCAAGACTAAGACCAAGAAGACCAAGACTAAGACCAAGAAGACCAAGACTAAGACCAAGAAGACCAAGACTAAGACCAAGAAGACCAAGACTAAGACCAAGAAGACCAAGACTAAGACCAAGAAGACCAAGACTAAGACCAAGAAGACCAAGACTAAGACCAAGAAGACCAAGACTAAGACCAAGAAGACCAAGACTAAGACCAAGAAGACCAAGACTAAGACCAAGACAAGACCAAGACTAAGACCAAGAAGACCAAGACTAAGACCAAGAAGACCAAGACTAAGACCAAGAAGACCAAGACTAAGACCAAGAAGACCAAGACTAAGACCAAGACCAAGACCTAAGACCAAGACTAAGACCAAGACCAAGACCAAGACTAAGACCAAGAAGACCAAGACTAAGACCAAGAAGACCAAAAGACCAAGACCAAGATAAGACCAAGACTAAGACCAAAGAAGACCAAGACTAAGACCAAGAAGACCAAGACTAAGACCAAGAAGACCAAGACTAAGACCAAGAAGACCAAGACTAAGACCAAGACTAAGACCAAGACTAAGACCAAGACTAAGACCAAGACTAAGACCAAGACTAAGACCAAGACCAAGAAGACCAAGACTAAGACCAAGAAGACCAAGACTAAGACCAAGAAGACCAAGACTAAGACCAAGAAGACCAAGACTAAGACCAAGAAGACCAAGACTAAGACCAAGAAGACCAAGACTAAGACCAAGAAGACCAAGACTAAGACCAAGAAGACCAAGACTAAGACCAAGAAGACCAAGACTAAGACCAAGAAGACCAAGACTAAGACCAAGACTAAGACCAAGAAGACCAAGACTAAGACCAAGAAGACCAAGACTAAGACCAAGAAGACCAAGACTAAGACCAAGAAGACCAAGACTAAGACCAAGAAGACCAAGACTAAGACCAAGAAGACCAAGACTAAGACCAAGAAGACCAAGACCTAAGACCAATAAGACCAAGAAGACCAAGACTAAGACCAAGAAGACCAAGACTAAGACCAAGAAGACCAAGACTAAGACCAAGAAGACCAAGACTAAGACCAAGAAGACCAAGACAAAGACCAAGAAGACCAAGACTAAGACCAAGAAGACCAAGACTAAGACCAAGAAGACCAAGACTAAGACCAAGAAGACCAAGACTAAGACCAAGAAGACCAAGACTAAGACCAAGAAGACCAAGACTAAGACCAAGAAGACCAAGACTAAGACCAAGAAGACCAAGACTAAGACCAAGAAGACCAAGACTAAGACCAAGAAGACCAAGACTAAGACCAAGAAGACCAAGACTAAGACCAAGAAGACCAAGACTAAGACCAAGAAGACCAAGACTAAGACCAAGAAGACCAAGACTAAGACCAAGAAGACCAAGACTAAGACCAAGAAGACCAAGACTAAGACCAAGAAGACCAAGACTAAGACCAAGAAGACCAAGACTAAGACCAAGAAGACCAAGACTAAGACCAAGAAGACCAAGACTAAGACCAAGAAGACCAAGAAGACCAAGACCAAGACCAAGAAGACCAAGACTAAGACCAAGAAGACCAAGACTAAGACCAAGAAGACCAAGACTAAGACCAAGAAGACCAAGACTAAGACCAAGAAGACCAAGACTAAGACCAAGAAGACCAAGACTAAGACCAAGAAGACCAAGACTAAGACCAAGAAGACCAAGACTAAGACCAAGAAGACCAAGACTAAGACCAAGAAGACCAAGACTAAGACCAAGACTAAGACCAAGAAGACCAAGACTAAGACCAAGAAGACCAAGACTAAGACCAAGAAGACCAAGACTAAGACCAAGAAGACCAAGACTAAGACCAAGAAGACCAAGACTAAGACCAAGAAGACCAAGACTAAGACCAAGACCAAGACCAAGAAGACCAAGACTAAGACCAAGAAGACCAAGACCAAGAAGACCAAGAAGACCAAGACTAAGACCAAGAAGACCAAGACTAAGACCAAGAAGACCAAGACTAAGACCAAGAAGACCAAGACTAAGACCAAGAAGACCAAGACTAAGACCAAGAAGACCAAGACTAAGACCAAGAAGACCAAGACTAAGACCAAGAAGACCAAGACTAAGACCAAGAAGACTAAGACTAAGACCAAGAAGACCAAGACTAAGACCAAGAAGACCAAGACTAAGACCAAGAAGACCAAGACTAAGACCAAGAAGACTAAGACCAAGACTAAGACCAAGAAGACCAAAGAAGACCAAGACTAAGACCAAGACCAAGACCAAGACCAAGAAGACCAAGACTAAGACCAAGAAGACCAAGACTAAGACCAAGAAGACCAAGACTAAGACCAAGAAGACCAAGACTAAGACCAAGAAGACCAAGACTAAGACCAAGAAGACCAAGACTAAGACCAAAGAAGACCAAGACTAAGACCAAGAAGACCAAGACTAAGACCAAGAAGACCAAGACTAAGACCAAGAAGACCAAGACTAAGACCAAGAAGACCAAGACTAAGACCAAGAAGACCAAGACTAAGACCAAGAAGACCAAGACTAAGACCAAGAAGACCAAGACTAAGACCAAGACTAAGACCAAGACTAAGACCAAGACTAAGACCAAGAAGACCAAGACTAAGACCAAGACTAAGACCAAGAAGACCAAGACTAAGACCAAGAAGACCAAGACTAAGACCAAGAAGACCAAGACTAAGACCAAGAAGACCAAGACTAAGACCAAGAAGACCAAGACTAAGACCAAGAAGACCAAGACTAAGACCAAGAAGACCAAGACTAAGACCAAGACTAAGACCAAGAAGACCAAGACTAAGACCAAGAAGACCAAGACTAAGACCAAGAAGACCAAGACTAAGACCAAGAAGACCAAGACTAAGACCAAGAAGACCAAGACTAAGACCAAGAAGACCAAGACTAAGACCAAGAAGACCAAGACTAAGACCAAGAAGACCAAGACTAAGACCAAGAAGACCAAGACTAAGACCAAGAAGACCAAGACTAAGACCAAGAAGACCAAGACTAAGACCAAGAAGACCAAGACTAAGACCAAGAAGACCAAGACTAAGACCAAGAAGACCAAGACTAAGACCAAGAAGACCAAGACTAAGACCAAGAAGACCAAGACTAAGACCAAGAAGACCAAGACTAAGACCAAGAAGACCAAGACTAAGACCAAGAAGACCAAGACTAAGACCAAGAAGACCAAGACTAAGACCAAGAAGACCAAGACTAAGACCAAGAAGACCAAGACTAAGACCAAGAAGACCAAGACTAAGACCAAGAAGACCAAGACTAAGACCAAGAAGACCAAGACTAAGACCAAGAAGACCAAGACTAAGACCAAGAAGACCAAGACTAAGACCAAGAAGACCAAGACTAAGACCAAGAAGACCAAGACTAAGACCAAGAAGACCAAGACTAAGACCAAGAAGACCAAGACTAAGACCAAGAAGACCAAGACTAAGACCAAGAAGACCAAGACTAAGACCAAGAAGACCAAGACTAAGACCAAGAAGACCAAGACTAAGACCAAGAAGACCAAGACTAAGACCAAGAAGACCAAGACTAAGACCAAGAAGACCAAGACTAAGACCAAGAAGACCAAGACTAAGACCAAGAAGACCAAGACTAAGACCAAGACCAAGACCAAGACCAAGACTAAGACCAAGACCAAGAAGACCAAGACTAAGACCAAGAAGACCAAGACTAAGACCAAGAAGACCAAGACTAAGACCAAGAAGACCAAGACTAAGACCAAGAAGACCAAGACTAAGACCAAGACCAAGACCAAAAGACCAAGACTAAGACCAAGAAGACCAAGACTAAGACCAAGAAGACCAAGACTAAGACCAAGAAGACCAAGACTAAGACCAAGAAGACCAAGACTAAGACCAAGTAAGACCAAGACTAAGACCAAGTAAGACCAAGACTAAGACCAAGAAGACCAAGACTAAGACCAAGACCAAGACCAAGACCAAGACTAAGACCAAGAAGACCAAGACTAAGACCAAGAAGACCAAGACTAAGACCAAGAAGACCAAGACTAAGACCAAGAAGACCAAGACTAAGACCAAGAAGACCAAGACTAAGACCAAGAAGACCAAGACTAAGACCAAGAAGACCAAGACTAAGACCAAGAAGACCAAGACTAAGACCAAGAAGACCAAGACTAAGACCAAGAAGACCAAGACTAAGACCAAGAAGACCAAGACTAAGACCAAGAAGACCAAGACTAAGACCAAGAAGACCAAGACTAAGACCAAGAAGACCAAGACTAAGACCAAGAAGACCAAGACTAAGACCAAGAAGACCAAGACTAAGACCAAGAAGACCAAGACTAAGACCAAGAAGACCAAGACTAAGACCAAGAAGACCAAGACTAAGACTAAGACCAAGAAGACCAAGACTAAGACCAAGAAGACCAAGACTAAGACCAAGAAGACCAAGACTAAGACCAAGAAGACCAAGACTAAGACCAAGAAGACCAAGACTAAGACCAAGAAGACCAAGACTAAGACCAAGAAGACCAAGACTAAGACCAAGAAGACCAAGACTAAGACCAAGACTAAGACCAAGAAGACCAAGACTAAGACCAAGAAGACCAAGACTAAGACCAAGAAGACCAAGACTAAGACCAAGAAGACCAAGACTAAGACCAAGAAGACCAAGACTAAGACCAAGAAGACCAAGACTAAGACCAAGAAGACCAAGACCAAGAAGACCAAGAAGACCAAGACTAAGACCAAGAAGACCAAGACTAAGACCAAGAAGACCAAGACTAAGACCAAGAAGACCAAGACTAAGACCAAGAAGACCAAGACTAAGACCAAGAAGACCAAGACTAAGACCAAGAAGACCAAGACTAAGACCAAGAAGACCAAGACTAAGACCAAGAAGACCAAGACTAAGACCAAGAAGACCAAGACTAAGACCAAGAAGACCAAGAAGACCAAGACTAAGACCAAGAAGACCAAGACTAAGACCAAGAAGACCAAGACTAAGACCAAGAAGACCAAGACTAAGACCAAGAAGACCAAGACTAAGACCAAGAAGACCAAGACTAAGACCAAGAAGACCAAGACTAAGACCAAGAAGACCAAGACTAAGACCAAGAAGACCAAGACTAAGACCAAGAAGACCAAGACTAAGACCAAGAAGACCAAGACTAAGACCAAGAAGACCAAGACTAAGACCAAGAAGACCAAGACTAAGACCAAGAAGACCAAGACTAAGACCAAGAAGACCAAGACTAAGACCAAGAAGACCAAGACTAAGACCAAGAAGACCAAGACTAAGACCAAGAAGACCAAGACTAAGACCAAGAAGACCAAGACTAAGACCAAGAAGACCAAGACTAAGACCAAGAAGACCAAGACTAAGACCAAGACCAAGACCAAGAAGACCAAGACTAAGACCAAGAAGACCAAGACTAAGACCAAGAAGACCAAGACTAAGACCAAGAAGACCAAGACTAAGACCAAGAAGACCAAGACTAAGACCAAGAAGACCAAGAAGACCAAGACTAAGACCAAGAAGACCAAGACTAAGACCAAGAAGACCAAGACTAAGACCAAGAAGAGAAGACCAAGACTAAGACCAAGAAGACCAAGACTAAGACCAAGAAGACCAAGACTAAGACCAAGAAGACCAAGACTAAGACCAAGAAGACCAAGACTAAGACCAAGAAGACCAAGACTAAGACCAAGAAGACCAAGACTAAGACCAAGACTAAGACCAAGACTAAGACCAAGAAGACCAAGACTAAGACCAAGAAGACCAAGACTAAGACCAAGAAGACCAAGACTAAGACCAAGACTAAGACCAAGAAGACCAAGACTAAGACCAAGAAGACCAAGACTAAGACCAAGAAGACCAAGACTAAGACCAAGAAGACCAAGACTAAGACCAAGAAGACCAAGACTAAGACCAAGAAGACTAAGACAAAGACCAAGAAGAACAAGACTAAGACCAAGAAGACCAAGACTAAGACCAAGAAGATGTAACATACAACGAATCGAAATTCCTTGCCTTACTGTAGAGCAGATGTTAGAGTATTGTTGGGTCGCTAGCACGCGCTGGTATCCGGCTCAGATGTGTCGGCAATGGGGGGGTCCAAATGAAAACCGCAACAAGAGGTGCTCAAGACATTAATACAAATACAAATAAAAGAAATTCGCGTGCTATATCGCCGGTCAACTAAATAAGATCTGAAGAAGAAAAGGTAGAAGAGGAAAGTCAGTCAGTCACACTGTTAACCAAAATTACGGCAGCCTTTTTGGCTCTCTCCAATACTTGGAGAAACCAGATCCCCACCCTTCCATGATCGCCAGTTGCAACATTATATTCGGCGATCCCTTGTGGCTACCTAACGTACAGTCATTTCCTCGCTTCCGTCACTCATGACTCCCGGAAAATAATTAAAAATTTAAGCGAAGTTCATTTTGTTATGTTTATTAACTAACATAATGGTATAACCTAACATTTTTAAGAAATTAAAGGTATTACTTCATTGAAGTTGTGTAAGCAGTATTCAAGAACGAGGGGTTCGTTATATTTTACCACGTGAATTTAAGCAAATTTAAGCAAAAAAAAATTATGGGCAAAACCGAATTTTACGACATACAAAAAAAAATTATTTTAATCAACGAGTGCGAATATATCTATATGTATATAATAGTATATGGGCTGTAATAAAAAATAATATCGATAATTCGAAAATATAGTAATTTATGTCATTAGCAAAATATTATTTTAATATATATAGTTGGTTAAATTGAATGGTAATTGAATTTAAATTGGAAGATTTTCTTTTCGTCATATATTGAATGTAAGTTCAACAAGAAGAACTTCAGAAAATTTAAGTTATAAATAATTCAGAGATTATTTATAAAAGAAAGCAAAAGAAATGCTAGCACTATAAAGGAGAGCCATGGCTTGAAGAGCCAAATTAATACAAGTGCAAAATCAAACTTAAAAATAACAAAATTATAAACAAAAAATCATCATAAAATCACTCACAAATTTGGTTGGTAAAACTCCATCGACGAAAGATCTTCCGAGATGTGGGTTAGCAGTTGGTGTATGTAGTTAATTAATTTCTATTTAAAAGTTTCATTTTGTTGGGCACTTAGGTCATATTTAAAATTATTAAATTTTAAAATAATATTTTGGCGGTTGATTTAAATGTAAGTTGGTGCTACGGCACAAATTAGTTCTAGACAAGCTCACCCCCACTATATACGAGGGTCGTTTGATAAGTCCGTGACTTTTTGAATAAAATATATTTTTTTCGTCAAAGAAGCGTTTTTATTTCTCAACATAATCTCCTTTTAGCTCTATACATTTAGTCCAGCGTTTTTCCAATTTTTTTATTCCTTCCAAATAATAGGTTTTCTCAAGGCCCTCAAAATAGTCGTTTGTTTCTGTGATGACCTCTTCATTTGACCCGAATCTCTTACCGCCGAGCCATTTCTTCATGTTTGGAAACAAAAATAGTCACAGGGGGCTAAATCTGGAGAATATGCTGGATGGGGTAGCAGTTCGTAGCCCAATTTATTGAAATTTTGCCATGCTGACTACACACGTGTGCACCCGTGCATTGTCCTGATGGAACAGCACTTTTTTTCGCCAAATGCGGTCGTTTCTGCTTCAAATCAATATCGAATCTGTCCAAAAGCTCTGAATAATATTCGCCGGTGATCGTTTTACCCTTTTCAAGGTAATCGATGTGAATGATACCTTGTGCATCCCAAAATAGCGTGGCCATGACCTTGTTGGCCGACAGACCCCCGGCCTTCTTTGGTGCACGTTCACCCGGAGAAACCCACTGTCTTGATTGTTCTTTGGTCTCTGGTGTGGTGTGGTGGATCCATGTTTCGTACGTAGGTAACGAAACGGCGCAAAAATTCGTTTGGATTGCGGTTGAACATCGCCAAACACTCCTTTGAAATGGTCACACGGTTGCGCTTATGGGCGTGTGTGAGCAATCGCGCCACGCTCGGAAAGCTTTTTCATGTCCAAATATTCATGTAAATGAATGTGATGTACCCGTTCAGTTGAGATGCCTACAGCCTCAGCTACCTCCGCACTTTCATTCTCCGATCATCCAATATCATTCCATGGATTTTGTCGACGATTTCTGGCATGACGACCTCTTTGGGCGACTAGAACGTTGGCATCACTTGTACTGGTACGACCACAACGGAACTCAGTAAACCATTTCTTAACCATTGAAATTGATGGTGCAGAGTCCCCAAATAATATTTATCAAGTCTTTCCTTGGTTTCGGTGATGGATTTTTACGCAAAAAATAATGCTTAATTAGCACCACGAAATTCACTTTTTCCATTTTCGTTAAAATTCACGAGATCGTCTTTCAATGCCTATAAAACGCAAACCAAAAACACGCAGCTTTCTCAAAATTTTACAGTCAGCTGTTAATCGATAACTGCTGACAGGAGCAGGTGTATTTAGAGCAGGTGAGCGGGCAAAAAAAAAGTCACGGACTTATCAAACGACCCTCGTATATATGTATGTTCGCTTCCGTTTCACAAAAGTAAGTTTGATTTAAAATTTAATTTAATTTCACGAGTATAAAACGTTGCTGAGCGTAATATAGTTTTAGTTTTTAAATTTAATTTCCAATTTCGCAGAGTATATGAAGCTTAAAAATATTGTTGTTTAAGGATTTATAAAGTAAGATCGCGGTGATTTACGAGACACGCTATTTTAGATCGCAGTGATTTTTTGTTTTTTTATCCCTTGGCAGGGGTAATATTAATTTTAGCCAGAAGTTTGCAACGCACCTTAGGAGACATCTCCCAAATTGTTATATATATTCTGAATCAGCATAAACAGAGAGGTCAAAAATGGATGTCCGTCTGTCCGTCCGTCCGTCCGTCCGTCCGTCTGTTGCAACGCAAACTAGTCTCTCAGTTTTTGAGCTATCTTCATGAAACTTGGCATATAAGCTTCTTATTGCTGCGCGCTGTAAATAAGTCGGAACGAGCCAGATCGGACCGATATATCGTATAGCTGTCATAGAAACTATTGGCCGATTTTGTTGTTTTTCAAGATATTGCAACAAGATTTGGCAAATCTTATTCTTATTACGTTCCTAATGTGCTGTCAAAATTGTATCAAAATCGGACCACTATAACATATAGCTGCCATAGGAACAATCGGCTGAAATTAGGGTTTTTGATTGCAAACCTGTTTTGTTCATGGAAATACCGCACATTATCAATACTTTTTTAATGTTATACAGTAACCCGCCCTTAGTTTTTCCATTTTAATATCTCAGACGTTTATATTCTATAGCTGTTATAGGAACAATCAGACGGACTGTCTGTTGCTTTAAGCCAAATTAGTCCCCCTGTTATTGAGCTATCTTCAAAAAAGTTGGCTCACAAGCTTCTTATTTCTGCCCTTTTTAAATAAGTCGGAACGGGCCAGATCGGACTGATATATCGTGTAGCTGTCATCGGCCGATTTACGTTATATTTCAAGGTATAGCTATCGGGCTTACCACATCCAAAGATAAGTTTGGTCATTCGATGTACTGTTATAATTGTTCAATAAATACCACAGAAACCAGCAGCATCCAAATATATTCTATATTTTGTATAACTGCAAGGGTATGAAACCTTCGGCAAGCCGAAGGTAGCCTTGCTTTCTCTTTTTTTTTCTTTACGACGGAGTCAATGTGATTTAGTAATAAATGTTTTTTTTTTTTTTCCTTGTTTTTTTCTTTTTAATCCAATATTTTTGTATGTATCACTTCCATAATTCTGGAAAGAGAATTAGGGCGGCTTGCCGACACCTACGGCACGTGTATGAAATTTGGGCCTTGTATGAAATTTGGGCCACGAGGTTATGACGCGTCGTGTAGATATATATAAACAGCCAGAATCTAGGGATGAATAATATTTAGATTCTGCAGAATATAATTGCCGAGGCAATCCAAGAAAATATTTACTTGGTCTGGCACCAAAGTTGGGGGTTCTAGTTATGTCACGCTTATGATACTAATCCATGAAAATTTTCGGCATCCTACGAATTTATTTAAATTCACTTATTAGAATTTATATAGTTAGTAAGGCTGAAGCGTACTTACAATATATTACGTTTCCCAACTGAAAGCTTTGGGGTAAAAAGAAAAAATTATTTTGAGGCCACGTGTGGAAAAAAAATTTTGTTTCCTTTTTTTTCCTTTTTTTCCGAGAGCGCACGTCCGACGTCTTGGTCTGGTCAAAGAGAAAGAGATCGAAGCCAGTCGCGGTAATCGCCATGTCGAGAAGACCAAGACTTAGACCAAGTAGTTTATGACAAGACCAAGATGACCAAGACTAAGAGCATTTATTTATTGGGACTGCTATATCAATAGAAGACGCAAGACTAGCCGACCAATAAGACCAAGACTACGATCCAAGATGACCTTAAGAACTAAGATTCCAGGAAGACCAAGACTAAGACCAAGAAGACCAAGACTAAGACCAAGAAGACCAAGACTAAGACCAAGAAGACCAAGACTAAGACCAAGAAGACCAAGACTAAGACCGACAAGAAGACCAAGACTAAGACCAAGAAGACCAAGACTAAGACCAAGAAGACCAAGACTAAGACCAAGAAGACCAAGACTAAGACCAAGAAGACCAAGACTAAGACCAAGAAGACCAAGACTAAGACCAAGAAGACCAAGACTAAGACCAAGAAGACCAAGACTAAGACCAAGAAGACCAAGACTAAGACCAAGAAGACCAAGACTAAGACCAAGACTAAGACCAAGAAGACCAAGACTAAGACCAAGAAGACCAAGACTAAGACCAAGAAGACCAAGACTAAGACCAAGAAGACCAAGACTAAGACCAAGAAGACCAAGACTAAGACCAAGAAGACCAAGACTAAGACCAAGAAGACCAAGACTAAGACCAAGAAGACCAAGACTAAGACCAAGACTAAGACCAAGAAGACCAAGACTAAGACCAAGACTAAGACCAAGAAGACCAAGACTAAGACCAAGAAGACCAAGACTAAGACCAAGAAGACCAAGACTAAGACCAAGAAGACCAAGACTAAGACCAAGAAGACCAAGACTAAGACCAAGAAGACCAAGACTAAGACCAAGAAGACCAAGACTAAGACCAAGAAGACCAAGACTAAGACCAAGAAGACCAAGACTAAGACCAAGAAGACCAAGACTAAGACCAAGAAGACCAAGACTAAGACCAAGAAGACCAAGACTAAGACCAAGAAGACCAAGACTAAGACCAAGAAGACCAAGACTAAGACCAAGAAGACCAAGACTAAGACCAAGAAGACCAAGAAGACCAAGACTAAGACCAAGAAGACCAAGACTAAGACCAAGAAGACCAAGACTAAGACCAAGAAGACCAAGACTAAGACCAAGAAGACCAAGACTAAGACCAAGAAGACCAAGACTAAGACCAAGAAGACCAAGACTAAGACCAAGAAGACCAAGACGAAGACCAAGACTAAGACCAAGAAGACCAAGACTAAGACCAAGAAGACCAAGACTAAGACCAAGAAGACCAAGACTAAGACCAAGAAGACCAAGACTAAGACCAAGAAGACCAAGACTAAGACCAAGAAGACCAAGACTAAGACCAAGAAGACCAAGACTAAGACCAAGAAGACCAAGACTAAGACCAAGAAGACCAAGACTAAGACCAAGAAGACCAAGACTAAGACCAAGAAGACCAAGACTAAGACCAAGAAGACCAAGACTAAGACCAAGAAGACCAAGACTAAGACCAAGAAGACCAAGACTAAGACCAAGAAGACCAAGACTAAGACCAAGAAGACCAAGACTAAGACCAAGAAGACCAAGACTAAGACCA